>JANZXV010339896.1:0-13031 GCA_027576455.1 Erythroxylum roigii | reverse complement strand
AAAGCTTTAGTTGCATTTTTGGAACAAAATTATTGTTCATGTGGTTTCTTTGTAATTTGAATTTCCGAGACTTTAATGTATTGGGGCTATAAATGCCCACTAAATCTTTGTACGAACTCATATGTTGATATTAAGAAAAAATATTCAAGTTGTATTGTGTTTTGCCAATGCTTGTTCTAAAATCTATTTTGCATTGTTTTCGTAAATGTCCATAAGGGTAGGTTTGTGTATGCTATGCTTTGAGGCAAATTCTGGACTGATATGGATTGAATGGGATCAAGTAGACTCCTTAAAACTTATAGAGGATTTTCATAGCTTTCCAACGATGTATAATATGCTATTTTTGGATGTGGGAGTTCAAAGATGTGAATTGTTGAAGTTGGGTGCAGGTGCTGTCAAAAATGGTAAATTTCGAGACAGAAACTTTGAGTGAATTTTTGACCCTCATAAAGTTAGAATTTGTTCTTAGGGTCTTTATGAAAGTTGTAGATTGTCTTTTTATCTTTCCATTGATATAAATTATGACATTTTTGGAGAATGGAGTGGAAAGTTATGATGTTTAGAAGTTCTGTTGTTGTTTAGGGTGACATTGATTAGACAGTCACTTTGAGGTAGATTTTGACTCCTTTAGAGGCTGAATTGGTTTTTAAGTCCTTCATGGAAATTGTAGAACTTCCTTTTAGATTTCCATTGATACCAAATTTGCAAATTTTGGAGTTCTGAGTAAGAAGTTATGAATTTTGGAAGTTAGGGTGTCAGATTGTGTTTTTTCGGGTGGCTGGCCCTCGCGAGGGTGATGCCTCACGAGGGCGAGCGCGTGTCTTCACAGTCGCGAGGTGCTCGTGAGCTTGTGCGTGCACACCGCGTCGAACTTGCGACGTGGCCGATTTTTGATTTCCTTCTCCGATTCTGATCTCTCTTCGCTCTTTTGGCTATAACTTTTTTGTCCAACCTCCGATTGACCTGATTTTTGAAGCGCTGAATTTCTAAGACATTTCTCTACCCCTCCATAAAAATTTACAGCTTTTGATGTTAATTTTAAAGTTATGGATTGAATCAAAGTGAGAGGATCGGTTAAAAGAGTATGAGTTGGATATTTTTCTGAACAAACTTCAATATTTTGGCAATATCTTGATCTGTAGGGCTCCAATTGAGTTGATTCTTTTTTTCTAAACAAACTAGAGACGTGGAGCTACAACTTATCTAAAGGAATCGAACTTCAATTTAGGCCCTAAGGCTTTCAATTTTTGGAGTGAATTTGGGTGTAGTTCAGTCTCGGTTTAATTTTAGCCCGAAAGTGTTTTGGCCAATGCTTCTTTATTTCTGAACCAAATTGAGCTTTTTTGTGAAGAAGTCTTATTGAAATTCCTTTATGACCTATCCTTAAATCTGTTCGGAAGTAAGTGAGATGAGTTCATTTTTTAGGTTTGACTTGGTGTGGGCACACCAACCTTGTGGGATGCGCGCCTAGATGTCACGTAGGTCGTCGGCACGTGACTCACAAGGGCAGGGTCCCAACACTTTGGCTTGGTGTTCATGTTGCAATCCTTCCTTCATTCGATCACGCAAAGGAAAACTAGGTTGTGAGATAACTGCCAATTCAATCATGTTATCCACCACTCTTCTTAGTGGTAACTTCTTTGGAAACTCGGGTGGCACAATATCCTTGTACTCCTCAAAGATGCAAGCAATCTCCTTAGGTAACTTTTTAATAGTAGTGACATTTTTCTCCTTAAGTGCCACTAAGGACGTTAGCTCTGCCTTCTTCACTCCTTCGAAAAGTTGTATGGCTGAAAGGGTCTTCATATTTGTTGGTACCTCTCGGGACAAAGGTGCCATGTTTTTGTTTCCCTCTTCCATAATGCACATGGTGTTTGCAAATGGAATTGGAGTAACTTTCACCTTGTCTATGAATTCCATACCCAACACCACCTGCCAATCATCCATAGGAACAATAAAAAAATCTATATAACCATGCCACTCACCGATACGAATCTCCACGTTCAGTGCCACGCCACACATGCTTTTAGCCTCAGAGTTTACTGCCTTAATCCAACCATTAGTTGGTCTGTACTTGATGTCTAACCGTTTGGCTTCTTCCTCCTTCACAAAGTTGTTTGTAGCATCGGCATCTACCAAGGTTCTCGTACTTTATCCATCAACCTTTTCATCTAGGAACATTCGCCCTTTCTTTGTTAGTTTTTGACATCTCCACTTTGGCATTGATGACTTGAAGGACTTCTAAGAATTCGAACCTTCCTTCAGCCGATTTTGAGGTTTCTTCTTTGAGGTCGGCAAACTTGTTCTTCTTCAAATAGTATTTAATTTGATGAGGTCCATCACAAAGGTAGCACTTCAATGTGGGACGTTCTCCACCCTTGTCTTCCTTATGGCCCTTGCTTGAACCTTCCTTTGGCTTGCCACTCTTCAAAGCTCCATCCTTGTCTTGATTATGCTCTCCCCCACCTTTGCCCTTGCTACTTTTTTGGGACTTATGGTGGACATCCCTTCTTACTTCATAAAGGGATTTGGCTACCATAATGCCGTTAGCAAGGTCTTGCATACCTCGCCTCTCTATCTTCGTCTTGGCCCACGATTTCAAGCTATCGCAGAAGGCAAAGAAAGCTTCCTTATTAAGAAAATCGAGGATTTCCAGCAATACCTCTTGAAACTCCCTAACATACTCTTGAATGCTCTTTGAGTGTGTGAGCCTTCTTAACTTAGCTTGAGCTTCCTTCTCTATGTTCTCAGGGTAAAACTGATTGTTCAACTCTTTCTTAAAGTGATCCCATATGTTCATGGTGTAAGTCCCCTTCTAAATATCATTGTATCTTCTCCTTCACCATACCATAGTCATGTTTACAAGGTAGAGGGAAGCGTTATCTATCATCTTGGCATGATCCATAATGCCAAGTGTCTTGAAGTACTGCTATATACTCCAAGGAAATACTCCAAGGAAGTTATTGATAGCTTTTGCACCCCTTGCTCCTCCAAAGGCCTTAGGCGCTAGGACCTTCACTTTAGCAGGAGTGGTGGAAGAAATAATAGGTGTCACAACTCTTTGTGTCACCGCCATCTTACACAAACTCCAATCTCCCTTTATTTCCCTTAACTCGAAAGTTAAACTAGCAAGTGTTTCCTCAAGCATCATAATTTTATCAACAAGAGAAGTTTCCAAGAAACTCATCTTTTCATAGGCATCCGAGACAACAATATTGACGGTCCCGTTCATCTTTTTCCAGAGTAGAGATTGCTCCTTCTTGGAAGCAATCATCGATCCTCTCCCGATCTTCCCCTACGGCGATTTCTAACTTTAAGAACCTAGCCATTATTTCAACCATGGTGTCCCTTGTAGTAGACTTATCTCTCTTTCCCTTATTTATGGGAGGAACTCTCTCAACCTCCCTTTCTTCATAAGTAGTCACTTCGCTTAAACCGACCATTTCGATAATACCTAAAGGATCTAAAGCAATTCTTTATGTTGGACCCCGATCTTTAAGTAGAAATTTAGAGTTATTAAATGAAATTCAATTAGTGTTTTTGTATATGAATTGTGTTATAGATGTTATTGTGCCTTAAGGAAATTGACGAGAAAAGAAATTGATTAGTTTTGATGACTTTGTTAATTGAGTAGTTGTGCATGGGTTATGAAAGTTAAAAAGAATGAATTGCTTTAAATGGAGTTGAAAAGAAAGAAATGAAAAATGAAAGTGTGAGAATTTGAAGAATTAAGAAAGTTTGACTTTTTGGGGATGAATAGTTGACTTTTTAATTTAGGCAGAATTTGATAAAATAATTTTCATGAAATTTGTAGCTTTTGTTGAGAGATTTCTATCGCCATGAAGTATGCAATTTTTCGATATCGGGATTGAAAGTTATGATCATTCGAAGTTAAGGTCATTTTGCTTTGTTTTTGAAAAAGGCTATTAGGGTAAGTTTGTGTGTACTATTCTGAGGCCAAATTCTAGACTGATGTGGTCTGAATTGGAGTAAGTAGTCTACATGAAAGTTGTAGCTTGTCTTTTAATCTTTCCAACGCTATAAAGTATGTAATTTGTGATTGTGGAAATGGGAAGATGTGAAATTTGAAAGTTTGGATATTGTTTAGGTGGGTTTTGTCAGGGCAGAATCTTTGATTGAAAAATTGACCTAATTAGAGGTTGAAATTGTCTTTAAGTGCTTCATGAAATTTTTATATTATGTTTTGATCTTTCCATTGATGTAAAGCATGGAAATTTTGGACCATGGAATGTGGAGTTTTGATTTTTAGAAGTTGTGATACTGTTTAGGGTGGCATTAAATGGGGGCAGAAACTTTGATTGAGTTTTTGACACCTTTAGAGACGGATTTGGTTTTTGAGTTCTTCGTGGAAGTTGTAGAGCTTCCTTTGAGCTTTTTAATGATACCAAATTTGCAAATTTTGGAGTTTTGAGTGAAAAGTTATGAATTTTTGAAATTATGTGTTAAAAAAAAGAAGAAGAAAAGGAAAATCGGAGCTAGATGGCTCACGATTGCGAGCCGTCGCACTCGCGAACGGCTCGTTTTAGAGCCAGTTCGTGATCGCGAGCCGGCCATTTTTCTTAGGCTTGCAATCGCGAGCCGGCTATTGATTTACGGGTTTGATTTTTTTTTAATTTGATGTTCTTCCATTCTTTTGCTTATATCTTTTTCGTCCGACATCCGATTGATCCAATTTTTGAAGCATTGGATTCCTAAGACATCCCTCTATCTTTCCATACCAAGTTTATGATTTTTGGAGTTGATTTGAAAAAGATTGATTAAATCAAAGTGAGAGGTTTGGATATAAGAGCATGAGAGCTTTATTTCAAGCCAAGAAATTCCGAAATTTGTGGCGATTTAAGGTAAGAGCAGATTTTGAGCTTTAAGAATTTTTAATGAGTTTTTGGTTTAGATAGCTTGGATATTGTATGGGTTTGTGATTTCTAAGCTCAATTTTGTAGATAGCATGGTTTAATTGGTTCAATTTTGGATGATTATTTAATTAGGGTTTTGTCTTCAATTAGGGAATTTAAGTGAGGCTTTGGAGAAATTGATGCTATGGACAAGTTTCAAGCATGGAAATGAGGTGGGTACCATGTTTATATTTTGAATTATAAGTCAATTATGTAATTTTGAAAAATCAAGAAGAGAAATGATTTGAAAATTTATTGTTTATATTTTTGAAAAATCAAGAAGAAGACAAAAATGCTTTGAAATTATTGTTTTCGAATGATTGAATATTTTGCTGCAATTGTTTCGGACAATTTAATATAATGATTCAATTGTTACATTCAATGGTTTTGAATGATTTGATAAAATTGAAATAAGTGTTTAAATTCATTGGGTTTGATTGATTGAGAATTTTAATAAGTGAATTTTGTGACATTGTGTTTGAATGATTGGAAAAATTGGTATGTGATTTTGATTTGATATGTGAAATATGTGTCACATTATGCTTGATTATGACATGACATGAAAATTGAGTTTTCGAAACGTACCTTCGGGCAATCCAATTTCCAAGCATGAAAATGTGTTATGTGGGTTTGGTTAGGTCCCATAAGTTAAGTCAAATGCACTTGTCTTGTTTTTATAGGCTTCGCCCGCCTGCCTGCTAGTGGCATTGGAGCTCCGATTTCGAACTCCCATAAGTTCACAACTACACTGGACCGCTATGCGGAAAAGTGTAGTACGTTCCGTTCACGGCTGCACAGGACCGCTATGCGGGAATGTGCAGTACGTTCCATTTTGGACCGACCCAAACCATTCCGATGTGTTATATGCTTTTGTTTTTGTTTCTAAGTGTGATTGCATTCATGTTTTAAAAATGATTCATGAATTCTTTGAAACTGAGAAATTGTGAAAAAGAAGCTTTTGATGAATTTTTATATTGTGAAATGTTTATAAATAGAAAATCAAAATTTTGAGAAATAAACATTTGATGAATTTTCTATCATGAAATTTTAAAATGGCAAAAGTTTTTGAAAAAGGATTTTTGCTTATTTTTTGATTTATAAATATGTTATCCACGAGCTGTCCAGCTCACCCCCTTTCGTCTCCATCTCCAGGTAATCAAGCAGAAGATCGGAAGAAAGAAAGTCAAGACGTCCATTCATTATATATATGTTTGTATTTTCAAGTTATATGGTTGTGAAAGTGAGGGCTTAGGCTTATGTTGCGTATTTTTTGCGATAATTGAATCTTTGTATTTTAGTTTATGGAATTGATGTTGTATTCGTAGCTTGAGAATGCCACTTTTGTTTAGTGATGTATCTCTTTTGGAGTATGTAAATAAATTAATTATGGATGTGTATATAGATTAGAATAGTGAATTACGGTTTGTGGATATAAATTACAAATGATTATGATTGAGTTTGATTGAATTTGGATTCCGGACGGGAGGTCCGATTATACTGATTATTGATTGAGAATTATTGAAGTGTTTTAGGTATAGATTTGTGTTTGTTTGTATTGGGATTCCGGACAGGAGGTCCGATGATGTTTGCTATGGTTGGAAGTGAATATAGTAGTACGTTTGAAATCGTTTGCAGGTTTTGGGTTTTTAAAAATACAGTCGTTATGTTGCCCGTGTATTTTTGGATATATGCATTAAGTGTCTATTGGCAAAAAGAAAAGAATAATAATATTTTGAGTAAATTGATGGTTAGGATTTGTATTTAAGGGATAAAATAAGATTTGAGTTTTTGAATGTGGATGAATTTTCCAATTGGGGAAAATTGAGTTGATTTGTATAAGATTGATTAAAAATGAAAGGAATGAAAAAGAAAGAAAGAAAAAAAATTTATACCGATTTGGATTGGTTTAGATCGAAAGTGTCTTTAGGGTTTCCAACGCGACACGTTTGTTTGTTTAAAGAAAAATTTTCATTCTCGAATGTCGAAATCTGACTTAAGTTTGTTTTGCAATCGAAAGATTTGTGTTCGATTTGTGTTTCGTTTCCGCTTTTAATTATGTTTCCGTTTTTTCGGTTGGGGTCCGGTTTTGAGATCGGGTCCCAACACCTTGGGTGGAAGGTTAGCTGGATCACGTGTATAGCAGTGGCATGCGAAAGCTCCAAGGTGACTTAGCACGTTAGATTAAGCATGGTGCAAGTTTTGGTAGAGTTTCGGACCATGTATGAGCTGACATGGCTAAGGCTAAGTTCTTGATGGACTAAGGACTTAGTGGGTGCTCAAATGGACAAACCATGGCTAATGGACTTGACATGGGTAATCATTGGATCAGACCAGTATGTTATGACTGGCTTTGGCTCGGATGACTCATCATGAACTGATAGAGATCACGGGGGATCTTGGATGATGTGGCGGATAAGATCACAGAGGATAAACATCAGCGCTAAAAGATAAAGATCATGCAAGAGGATCATCTAAAGATACTGGACACCTTCATAGATAGGGATATCATATGTAATCTTTTATTAGGATGTAGATAGACCTTATCGTATAGAGTTCTATTTAGATAGGGAGGTAATCTTATAGGATAACGATGTAATCTGATAGGATCAGAAGTCATCATAGGTAGTAAAGTTATTTTAGGATTTTAACTTGTTCCCCAAGCCTTGATGCCTATATAGTTGATTTGAGCCTTGTTACTCACACAGAGTTGAGAGAGCATTCCTTTGTATACTTTGAGAGAAGTTATAAAGGTTGGCATTTTGTTGTATCTCTTTCTTGAATTTTTGCCTTTGAATATTCTATTGCTTCCGTAGTTTCTTGTGAGTATGAGAGTTAAACACTACGAGGGTCGTGAGGTGTTCAAAAACAAGGTTGTTGGTCGACAATCACGTGGGAAAAGCTGAGTCTGCTTAAATGGATCTAAGTAAGATTGTTGTGCAAAGGAGTAGGCGTGACTTGCGAATAAGTTCGATACTTAAGAAGAATTTGTAACACTAGCAATGACGGGAGTCCTAATCGAAGCCAGAGGACTAGTACTCTCGCTCACTTCCGACATAGTTTGAATCGAATTCTCGATCCTCTGATAAAGCGATCAAGATCCCAAAGCGAGGACACTAGTTGAAGTGACAATGAAACCAACGACGATGGCAACGACTATTTGGTCTGACTTCTTCTTGAAGAAGGTAACTTCGCAAAGCTTTTTATTTGTTTATTTTTTGTTTCTAATTATTATATGTTTGGAAAGCCACCAAACGAAACGACCATTATTCCTGATGAAAACGTTGCCTATAAACCCATATTATTAATTTTATTGTGAGATTTTGTTTGAAAAAAGAGATTATTTATTTTATTGAATTAATTAATATAAATATTGTTTATAGTTTACTAAAAACAGATCCTCCGATAAATAGGATTTATCATTTCCAACTGATTAATAATCAATCGTTAGGCAGAAGACATGTTAGGAATAAAAAAAAAAAGTGGATCGAGTAAAAAATTCACATGTTCGTTTGATTTGATTTTGTTCAGTTTCGTTTTTCGGAGATCGAAGTTTGCTTCTGGCGATAAGTCGCGTAGTTTTGAATTTAAGCACTAAGACTAAGTGGTTGTTTGGTTTCACTTTTGTTTTTTGGTTGTGGTTTTTAGTTTTTGTTTTCTGTTTTTTATTAAAAAAGTAAAAAACATGTTTAATTGAGATTTATAATATAAAAACTAAAATCAAAAACTTGTTTGGTTGAAATTTGTAATAAAAAAACTGAAAATAAAATCAAATTTGGTTTTATCCTCTTATTTTTATTTTGTAATTATACTTTTATATTAATAATTTTTAATAAAATATATTATGTTTTTAAATTTATTAATTCTCATTATAGTATTATCTACATATAGGAATATTTTTACCTACATATACAACAACATATTCCACTCCTTAAATCATTATAAGATAGTTTGATCTACATATAAAACAACATAAAGATTAAAGAGTCCTTTTGAACGAACATTAAGGTGGAACATCCACCAGACTCAAGAATATTTTCCTTTATTACATAAAAATCTTCCAAAATTTTTATGTAATTTCTTTCTAATTTTATTCGTACAATCATGTGTTGAGAAAAGATTAATAAAATATTGTTTTTTTGTACAATTTGGTACTTTTTATTCTATTTTCTAGTATTTGCTTCAAGGCATCACAAGATCAAAAGACAAAAGTCCTCCAAAAAGTATTTAAGAAAGAAAAGAAAAGGAAAAAAACAGTCTTAACTTTTAATGTTTCAGTTCTTACTATAATCTCCAAGAGGACTAACTTTTGGAATCAATGTGCCAAAAGAGGAATTAGAAGCCAAGTGACTTGGTATGAATCTATATATCAACTCCATCTTCAATCAAAAAATCCCCACTTTCATCGAGGATCACAAGATGAGGTATTCCGCTCACTGTCAATAACTCACCGAAATGCTTACGTGCTTTTAAGTTGAATGGAATTGTAAGCCATAACATCTTTGAGAAATATGTATTAAACGATTCATCATCCTTATCAGCTATAACAAAAACAATCTCTAAGTCCCCTTTTGAAGCAAGTTCATTATAGACTTCCACCAGAGCTGGGGTAAACTTTTGACACTGATCGCACCAAGATGATGAGAAATACAACCAAATTTTCTTACCCTTCAAGTTGTCGATCTTAACCTATAAAAATCCCTAAGGGATACTCAGTTACTATTGAATTGAACTCCTACAATTTGTGTATCTTTCAACTAATAAAGTAAGAGCCCGCCTTACATCCATTTTTAGTTCTACTGTTCATTTTAGTTTCACTTCCAAAACTTACAAAACATCCTCTCATAATAGTTATTCCCCATTCACCCCTCTCCTAGTTCAACCAATCAATTCTTTAATATTTCCCATCTTTTATAATAATGATCCACTAATTTTGATAAAATAATTTTTGGAATCGTGGAATAGTGGCTGAATCCTTGTCTAGACTTAGAAGACTGCAAAATCTACTCTCCATATCCTTTTTTTCTTATTATGAACATTAGATCTCAAAAACTCATAGATTAGTACTCAAGAAGACATCCCAAATGAAAAACCTTGAAAACCTAGAAGACGAAGAACAAGAAATGATCATATCATGATATTATCAGCAAGTAGAAGGATAAAGAGACAATAAAGTTGTTTGCTTTATTACTTATTCTAAATATTAGATCTCAAAACCACATAGAGCACTCTAGAGTATCCTAAGCAAACAACCTTGAAAACCTAGAAGATCCCTTTTTTGCCGTTGTTTTCATAAAGGAGCGACACACAAATTAACAACAAGAAGCATTTTGTATACCAATTAAAGTTATAACGAAGTCTCATCTCAGAAGTCAAATGAAGCTTGAGGATAACACCACCACTAGTTACCGTCGCCACACAATTAATGTCACGACCCAGTATCACATCGGGCCCATGACAACCGCCGCATATCCAGGCTAAGGACACTCACGGTATCCTTAGTCCGACTATGCAAGGCTAGCTGAACATCTCTTTCTTCTTTTTTTTTTTGAAAAATTTGGGTAGCACAACAACTGTGTTTTTTAAAATCCCAAAACCTGCAAACCATTTCAAACACACTTCTATATTCACATCCGACCACAACTTTAGGAATTCAAAGTCCACTCAGGGCAATCCCAACTCCAAGAAATTTCAACTACAATATTAAAAGTTCATGCATAAAATCTTTTACAACAACCAAAACAGTCAAAGGTTAAGTTTAGAAAATTATAAACATAACAACATGACCAAGGTAATAAAACAGTTCATGAGCCACTATGCAACTAAAGTACAGAGCCGAAACTACCCACGTATGGTAATACCCTGAAACTGCCAAAAAACCGCACAATCTACTCAGAGCTTTAAGCTCACTAATTAACCTGCATGGCTGGAAAGCGAAGGAGGGTGAGTACACTAGGTACTCAGCGAGTAGGAAAACATAGATCACGAATAGAATTCGATACACACCCAAAAGATAAGAATAATCTTATAAAATAAACATACAACACTCAGAAAACACATAGGCCCACCCTACGACTCAACGTATACTGGTTAGGAGCCATATAGGCCTAGCCTATTAGCTCACTCATCCAGTAAACATAGGCCCCAATTCTAGTACGCAAAAGCATAAAAACATCATATGTATCCATCAAATCTCGATAGGAAATTCAATATCAGGATAAGCCAAAACAATCATGTGTGAAACCATTAGTTGGCCAAACTAATGTGCACACCCACCGATACTTGGTGTTGGCTCGACTTTCATCCGTGGTGAGTCCAGACTACAGTCGACAAGAGCGTTACAATTACCAGTGGCAGTGTAAGCCTTGAGTTCCTCACAAGCAGATGGAAACTTGTCTAAAGCATCATGGTCTGTCAAAGTGATGGCTCTAAGAACAGTAACATGTGGCTCAAGCAAACTTCTCATCAAAGAAACTTCAAGAAAAAGTTCGCAGTGAACTGACCATGTGAGTGCTTGTTCAAGATGGGTTTGTTAAAGACGATACTAAAGAAATAAGGATATGTTGTTTTTCTATCCAAAAAAATCTGTTGTGAAAATTCAGAGAAACGTTACTTTTTAGTTTCCGTAAAACTGTTGTGGCTTTTTATTTTTTTAAAAAAATTGCAGCATAGTTAAACAAAGACGTTTTACTTACTTGTTTCTCTTTTTATAAAAATAACAACAAAAAACGGAAAAAAAAAAAAAAACAGAAACAAACAACTTCTAAAGACTTCTTTTTTGCACAATACTATAATTATAACAGTAATTTTAGATATTGCATATATAAGATTTAAGGGTTAAATACCCAAATTTTTAATTTTTTTCAATTCTAACCCAAATTTCAAAAGGTAACAACAAAATACTCAAACTTTTAATTTTTTTCCAACTTTAGCCCAACGTTAATGTTTCCATTAAGTTTGCTGACATGACTTGTCACGCATTTTAGAAACCTTAGCTATTAATACACATCAGTCAAAGTTAATGCAACAAATAAAGATTAATGAAATAATGTTGTTGTTTAAAAATGAACTAAATCAGATTACACAGCCCCGACAACCTTACACTTTAATTTTAGTTTTTTTCTTCATTTTCAGTTTGTTCTCTTGACACCCTCACCCTTTGATTTTCAGATTACGTAGCTCTAACGTCCTTATACTAAGGACATCAGGAGAACGAGCTAAAAACGAAGAACTTACTGGTACAGTACGAGAGTAATTTAGGGCATTAAAAGAACAAACAGAAAACAAAGGGCTAAGGGAAAATAACAAATAACGTCGGGTTAGAATTGAAATAATTGAAAATTTAAACATTTTATTACTATTTTTTAAAATTCGGGCTATAACTAAAAATTGACGAAAGTTTGGACTTTTTTTGGTAATTAAAGGCAAAAACTGTTACATTATATTAATTTTAGATGCCCCAAGCTCTTTTTGCTTTAGTGAGAATTGATTAAGTGAACACACAAGAACTTGTAAGTTGAATCGTATTAGGAACAAATACAATAACTATACATGCTTTCTATATGCATCTATGGTGGTGGAGAATTCTGTACTTCTTAGTTCTTACCAACTAAAATTACTGGATCATCATCGGAAGCAAGAGAGTTCATGAATTCTATTATAATCAGAAAGGGATTCCAGTTCATGTAGTTGTTTAGAATTGACCCCAGAAGCACCAAGGTCTAGAGCATGGACACGGTGGCCGGAAAGTTGGGCAACGGTCATAAGTGTGTACCAACACCAATCTCCATGGCTAGCTCCATGGATTTGACCAACTGAATGAGAAAATCGTGGACATTAATATTAATAATAATAACATATTTTATGTTCTCAATTCACAAAACAACTGATCTGTATAAGGATACAAGGGCATTGCCGTAATACTTGAATTACCAGTTGGTGTAACTATGTCGATTAATAAACTCAAATATCAAGAAGACATATTAACTATTTTCCAAATTTGGAAATATTGAGATTTGGGGATTGCATTTACATTTGGTTCTGCCGGATTTGGCTGATTCGTAACATCGTGGTTTCGATCCATCTGTCTGCAAGTTCTTTGTTGCTGTATCCCTGCAAAAC
>JANZXV010339877.1:0-13033 GCA_027576455.1 Erythroxylum roigii | reverse complement strand
GAGTTGTAGAACTCCAATTGAGGTGTTTCTTGTGCCAAATTAAACAAGGGATTAGTACCATGATTCTAGGAAGAAGTAAAGTGGAAATTGAATTCTCCATGTCTTCTTCATTTGGACCTCAGGTAAGCAAGTTGAGTTCGAGTATGAGACATGTTTTAAATGGGCCCGACATTGAAAATGTCGCAAGTGAAATTCGAGATGATAGATTAAGAACAAGGTATGATTCATGTCTATTGAGGATTTCATAATGTTAATAATTCAAAAAAAAAATGACGGCAAATTAGGGTTAAATGGAATAAACCCTACAAGATAAAATGACTAAGTTTCATGTTACAGGATCCGGAGTTGGGCTCCGGTAACGGGGTCCAACACAAAGACCTTTGGATTTTTATATTTAGTGTATTATTCAACGGTGGTGATGTGACTATAAGTAAGCCTACAATAAGAATTTTTCTATGTTGATATGAAAGATCATATATACATTAAAAATTTGAGTTTATAAAGTGAAATCGTTGAGAGGGTATTCATTCCTTCTACATTTGATTTAAAAAAAAATTAGGACGATTGTTTATTTGTGTAGTTTATGAGAACTTATATTATTAATAACCTGTTTCCTATTGTATTTTGGTTTGGAATAGTGAGATGGCGATTTGGATTATGAAGGAATAAGTTAAGAAGCGAAAAAGAAGGATATGGAGAGAGGTTGATGACTTTAAACTATTGTATGCTTGAGGACAAGCACTGTCTTAGTGTGGGAGATTATGATAGCATATATGAAGTATATATATCTCATATTAATTTAGTGTTTTGACTAATAAAATGCTTATAATTAAGCATTATAATTATATATTTTATGTTTTTTTAGAGTAGATCGGAGATTTGAATTAAAATGAACTTAAAAGTGGAAATTTAGTAAAAAAGGAAAAATAACGTAAATTTTGGAAAAGAATGAAAGCCTATGAAAGAAAAGTTCTAAAAGATGTATGATCTTAAGGCATATGCATACCTTAGTCAATATGACCACTCTAGAAAATAAATGTGATTAAATAGATTAGGCTCTCTTTAAGTAAACAAGTCCTAGTTATTTATGCCCCTATTTTGCTTTAGTTATGAGTTTTACTTAGTTAGAACTTGTTTTGGTAGGATAATCTTATTAGAAGTGGGATCCTTTAGATTTAATCTTGATCTTATCTTTTATCCCTTATTTTTAGTAAGACCAAATAGGATTTTGGGATTATATAGAGGAAAGAGTTACAGGAGCTGCTGTCCCATCTCCTTCTGATCTTGGTTAATTTTAGATTTCTACACCCTTAGATTTTTTTTATCTTTCTTTTATTTTATTTTAAGAAGTATGTGCAACTAAACTCTCGTTCTAGTTAAAAAGTTAATTGAAGTTTGATTCTTCAAGAATTTTGAGATCTAATTTTTCTTTTTTACTCTTTTACTCTTTATTATTTTTATTTTTTGAGATTATTAACATTATTATTTCATTTGATTGATAAAGGCCCTTTTTTTCTAATATTAAGCTAATATGTTGCCAATTGGAATGATTAAATCAGTAATTGTTTGATTGTTCTAATGCTTAGTGGTTAAATAATAAGGTTCAATATAGGATATTCGACTTATGATGTATGAATATATATTCTAGTCTAAAAAAATCGAACTTGTGTATTTTTTTTACTAGAATTGGTTTTTTCTTTATTTTTTAACGATGTCAATGGATTAAATCTTAAGAGCTTGTTTAGAGTTATTCATTAATAAGAGAATTAATCAAAGATCTTGATTTGGTTAACGAGGAAGTAAGAACAGATAGGTTGTTAGAGCTTGTTAACAACCGTAACTAGTTCATTAAAGAATAAAAGGATTCATCCTTGCATCAATGATTAATTTAAATAATCAAAACTGAAATTATCTCTTTAGCTAGGTGTTCTTTGTTATTTTATTATATTAAATTGTATTCTTAATTTGCTTTTCTAATTTTTCTTTTAATTTATTTCAATTTCGTTCTTAAAAGCCCATTCCATTATTTTATTTTATTAACTTGTAAAAGGAGATAAGCTTTACCAGTTCTTGTGGATTCAACCCTGCTCATCATTATATACAACTCATTTGAGATTATAATATAATTATAATTATTAGATTCATCACCCATCAAGTTGACTTTAGTTTATGAAGCATTCTAAACATCTTACCAATATTAGAAGTAGCTTTCTTACTTACCATCCCCGTGATTTTAGGGAGGAAAATAGAAGATGGACCTTACATAAGTTCAAGGGCTCCATTTTAGTCGTATTATGGGGGGACCTATAGGTAGCGATCACGACCTATGCGCATTCTACCGCGATGTCTCGATCGCGACTTTCACGCAAATCCGCAAAGTTACGATTGCAACTTGTCGCAATCACGACTTTCCCCTTCCTGCTTTTCTTCTTCCGACCTATATTGGTAAAAAGGGGGTAACTTTCATTAGAAATATTGAATTAAGGTCATTCAAAGATCGTTTCAAAGAGGACTTCTAGACCAATAACTTCCATGAAGACTCCAAAAGGATACTTTGCCTCCAAAAGGGTTAACATTTCAAATCAATGTAGCTATCCTAAATGTCCATCCTATGCAGCATCACAAACTTCTAATGATCATATCTCTCAACTCCGATATCCAAAATTTCATACTTTATATCAATGGAAAGCTAGAAAGATAAGATACAACTTTTAAGAAGACAACCTTGTCTAATTCAACTTAGATTAATATAGATTTTTCCTTGAAGTCAAAACATGAATTTTTCCCTATGGAAAACTTGGGATTTGCACTGTACAAACTTGGAATGTTATGAGAATAACCATTCAACTACCAAATTGACTTTATTAAACTCTCAAATCTCCACTCATTTGACTCTTCACATTCAACTACATCTCATCACTCATAATGCCTATTTTTTTTTGTCCATAACATCTCACTTATATATATTTATATATATTAACAATTCATGTTCAAAAATCATCATCTCAAGTTGATAACTTCTTCAAATCTACCCAATTCTAACTCAACATCATCCATACACATTTCATATTCAGTAACAACAAAATAGGAGTTTACAAAGCTTTAATGGAATTCCAAGCCACATTACATCATCAGTATCAAAATCCAAATGACAAAAGTTACCAAATCCAATAACTCTCGAAACACGTCTAAAATCTTAAAATCTAACTTAATTTAACAAAATAACATTGCAAAATTAGAATGATGCCTAGACTCTTGGTTACTCAATCTTATTTTCTTCACCTAAAGATGGGATGAAAAGGGGTGAGCTTGAAAGCTCTTAGGTAACATGTTTATAACTGAAAAATAAGCAAAACCTTTGAAATGTTTATTTGTCAATACAAAGTTCTAATTAAATTCATAAAACATATTGTTCTCAAATTCATAACCAAAATTCACAAACTACAAATCATGTATGCATCAAACTTATTGACATATCATAAGCACATAAGCGCATCAGAATGGTTTGGGTAGATCCATAAACATGACGAACTACACATTTCCACATAATGGTCCTGTGTAGTCGTGAACTTGACATACTATTGCAATCCCACATAGTAGTTTTACGTAGACATAAACTTGAGGGAGTCCACAAAGGAGCTCCATATTACTAGTGGGCAGGTGGGAGAAGCCTTTAACTTGGTCAACGTGCACGTGACATTTTTGATTCAAAGAAAATATTTAGTGGCTTATTTACTCTATTATAACCATATACCCACCTTGAATTTCCTTGCTTAAAGAATTGCTCAAAATGCCTCAGCTCTTTTTCCTTTTGCCTTTCTTGATTTCCTTCATTAATGGCAAAACCTTATTCAATATGAATATCAATTGAGAACCCAAAGAAACATATTCATAAAATTGATCCTAGAAAGCTTAAACCCATACATTTCTTAAGCTTTATGAACCAAAACCCTTTCAAAAATCCAAAAGATTAAGTATAACCTTACCTTGAATCTTCAACAAGTGAAGAGTTTCTTGGCTCTAATGGTAACTCTTCTCTTACTTTACCCTTTTCTCTTCTTGAACAACCTCAAAATCTCTCTTGAAGATTAAGAAAAATCGAAACCTAGCTTATTTTCTCTTCTTTTCTCTCAAACACTGAAATCTCTCTTCCTCTCTTCGTTATTTTCTCTTATTCCCTCCCAATTCACGTTTTTCCTTCTCTTAAATGGAAGACCAGATTTTTATCTTCCAATTTTTCCCTTAATGAGCAAGAAATGTCCATTTTGCCCTTCCTTAGAAGCTTATGGTCTTTTATACTTATGTGTCTTACCAAAAATACCCTTGAACATTCTTATAACCTTAACACTTTAATTCCGTTAACCCATGCAATAAATCCTACTAACTTTGACATAATTAGATAACTCAAAAATATTAATCTATCAGAACCTCAAAAATTATTTAAATCATGCTTAACTTCAATGAAAAATTTTCGAGCCTAACATTTCTCTCCTCTTAAAAGAATTTTGTCCTTGAAATGCTTATATAACTGATCTAGAGGTAAGGTATGTCTCCTCATATTGGCAATAATGTCATCTCAAATTCAAGAATCAAATCACATAGTTGAATACTTTAATCAAACATAATGCATCCACTCTCAGTAGCATATTATATATTCCATGCTTGTGTCTTCGTCAGGAATAGGACTCTAGTACTTACTTTTGAATCATTACATATTCGTTTCTGATTTGTTCTTTCATTATTCATTCTTAATATAAACTATCTGATCTGCTTAACCTAATTTAATAAAATTTCTTCTTCGAAAGAAGATTTCTTGCTACTATCATCTATACTATTCATGTAATGTTTATCAATCAACTGTTATCATCATCGCATTTTCAGCCATTCTTAATACCTCGGGAAGACCAATTTCTATCATTCTTACAACGTCATAACATTCTAATAACCAAAACTCAATGAAGTAGTAAACATAATTACTGTTACATATGCTTAGGTGTGTATCATCAAAGTCATCCCATTTTGTCCACATATTTATGTCCAATAATTCACAAATGTATATCTTACATAATTGATACTTTGATCTCCATTGATCTTAGACGATATTTTTCTCTTTATCTTCGAATTCAGTACTCATTGTAACATCATCAGCAATCTCAATCTATCCCCGATTGATCATTATAAGCACTTTCATATGTTACTCTAGTTCATCTTAGACTTTAAACTATGGGAACTATGACTAACAAATATCTAATAAGTCATAGATTAGTTCCTATATCATCTCCATACATATAATACATATGTGCTCAATATTCTCACTTGTTATGATGATCCCATTATCAAATAGGTACATCACAATAACAATTCTTATCCTTCATTACATCTTACATACGTATATTCACAATCAATTCAAAATTATAGATGTATAATCATCATGAAATTCTAATCTCAATTCCACTAATATATTCTTATGATGGATCATAACTCTTGTCATATTAATCAAACAACTACTTTGGTTCCAATTTCATCTTCTTAAGATCATAACAATTTATGTTTTCCTTACATTATACTTGTACACTTTAATCTCATCATTTCTACTTGTCTCCTTATTTTCCTCAAACAATCCATGATAATATATTCATATCCACATCACATTCAAGGGTATACCTTCATAGTACAATATTGATGTCATATTCAACAATGCATCCCACGGTACAAATACGTTGAATCATCTTCTATCATATTTACCTATGCACTATTTCTCATTTCTAATTATCCACAACTTTCATTTTCTTATATCATGGAAAAGCATCATTTTTCTCACTAATTCTATCAGGTCAAACTCTTAACAATTACTCATGCGTGTAACTCATACACATACGTCTTAGACTAAGGATCAGTTGCTGCTACATGCTAAGACATGTCAAAATGCATGTAACTTGATACATATTTCCAAAAATTTCCATGTAAGATACTAAACCTAGGCACTCTAATACCATAACATATTGGATTCCATTTTCGGAGCCCAACTCTTGCTCTGATACCATAACATGTTAGACCCCATTTTCGGAGCCTAACTCTTGTGGAAAATCATATGACTTGAGCGTGGGTATTATCTTGTAGGGTTGTTTCAAAGAACCCTCCTTAGCTAACATCAATTCATCTTCATTCTCTGATACCATGAGTGTCTATGTCTCTAGTTTATTTAGAAACAATATTATCTCATTTGGAACTCTACAGATTAAGATATCATCCAAATATCGAAGTATGTTCAGTAAAATGTCCAGTTCATGCTCTTCCAACTAATACCCTCACTTTGATTCGATCAATCTTTTTTGAATCAATTCTAAAAGCTATGAATTTTATGGAAAGATAGAGAAATGTGTTAGGAATCTATTGGTTTAAAAATCATGACATTTAGAGGTCGAACGACAAAGTTATGGTCAAAAGAGTGGAATATGTTCAGGCTTGGGGGAGGGGGGTAAACTGCGAGTTGCGATCACGACCTGCGCATGCTGCCTCGATGTCGCCTTCTTGCTTTTCTTCTTTCGACTTATATTGGTAAAAAGACCGTTTCGAAGAGGACTTCTATACCTACAACTTCCATACAGACTCTAAAATGATACTTTGCCTCCAAAAGGTTAAAATTTCAAATCAATGCAGCTGTCCTGAATGTCCATCCTATACAGCATCAAAAATTTCTAATGATCATATCTCTCAACTCCGATATCCATAAATTTCATACTTTATATCAATAGAAAGCCAGAAAAATAAGCTACAACTTTCAAGAAGACAACTTTGTCTAATTCAACTTAGATTAATACAAATTTCCTTTGAAGTCAAAGTATGAATTTTTCCTATGAAAAACTTGGGATTTGCATTGTACAAACTTTGAATGTCATGAGAATAACCATTCAACTACCAAATTGACTTTATTAAACTCTCAAATCTCCACTCATTTGACTCATCACATTCAACTATATCTTATCATTCATAATGCCTATTTTTCTTGTCCATAACATCTCACTTATATATATGTATATATATTATCAATTCAAGTTCAAAAATCATCATCTCAAGTTGATAACTTCTTCAAATCTACCCAATTCTAACCCAACATCATCCATCCACAATTCATATTTCATTAACAACAAAATAAGAGTTTACAAAGTTTTAATGGCATTCCAAGCCACATTACATCATCGGTATCAAAATCCAAATTACAAAAGATACTAAACCTAATAATTCTCGAAATGCGTCTAAAGTAAAATGATGCCTCGACTCTTGGTTACTTGATCTCATTTTCTTTACCTGAAAATGGTATGAAAAGGGAGTGAGCTTGAAAGCTCATGGGTAACAAGTTTATAATGAAAAAATAAGCAAAACCTTTGAAATGTTTATTTATCAATACAAAGTTCTAATTAAATTCATAAAACATATCAAACTTACAAACTACAAATCGTGTATACATCAAACTTGTTAACATATCATAAGCACATAAGCACATCAGAATGGTTTGGGTAGATCCATAAACATGACGAACTACACATTTCCACATAATGGTCCTGTGTAGTTGTAAACTTGACGTACTATCACAATCCCACATAGTGGTTTTGCATAGATGTAAACTTGAGGGAGTCCATGAAGGAGGTCCATGCCACTAGCGGGTAAGTGGGAGAAGCCTTTAACTTGGTCAATATGCACGTGACATTCTTGAATGGATTACACCAAACTCACATAACATATAATTCATGAATTGAAAACAGTTTGCCCTAATGGCACGTTTTGGAATCTTGTTTTTTGTGAACATGAAATATTTTGAAAATCATTTCCGAAACATGATTTCATAAACATGTTATCTTTTTTTAAAAATTCATTTTCAAAGTCTTTTCACAAATTATCAACTCAATACATATATCAATATATAGCAAATTTTCAATTCATTCAAAAAGCAATAAATGCAACATTTATGATGCAATTGAAATCATTAAACTTCCTTGATTCAAAGAAAACATTTAGTGGCTTATTTACTCTATTATAAACATGTACCCACTTTGATTTCCATACTTAAATATTTGCTCAAAAAAATGCCCCTCCTCTTGCATTTCCTTGATTCCCTTTATCAAAGACAAAATTCCCATTCAATGGGAATTCACATGATCATCATCTTGAAGGTGGATTAGGTTAGGTTTTCTTATGGAAAATGAACGAGGCAACAAGATGGAGGTAGAGATTGATAGATGCAAGCAAGGTGTAATGTTAGTGAAGGTTTGGTGAATCAAAATCATGAAGAAGAAGAGAAATCCACGAAGAAGATGAAGATAAGAGTAGAAATGAAAGACATTAAGGAGAGTGTCTTGCAAAAATATAAAAACGTGAGAGATAAGTGGTGAGTGTTAAATCAAGAAGACTTCACTTCTATTAATTTTGGTGACAATCAAATAATAATAATCTTAGAAATGAATGAACTATTTTGATAAGTTTGTTAAGTGTGCAGAAAAATGTAAGTATCACCTAGTCATTACAGGCAAAGCGTAAAACACAAACAAAGCGCAAAACACAGACAAAGCCTAAAATATAGACGAAGTGCAAAACGCAGGCGAAGCGACAAAATCAGACGATACAAAGAAGAAGATACTCTAGAACGTCAGATAGCTAGTTAGGTAGAGTTAGTTACAGAACTCAGCTAAATAATGGTTTCTAGAAGAAACAAGAAGTAGTTTCTCAAGAAGCAGTTGGAGATTTAGGCTATAAATACTAGTCCTAGTCGAAGACTAAAACAACTTTTTACTTAGAAAAAATTCTGTATTCAAAGTGCAAAAAAAGAGAGCAAATACTGTTGTAACGAAAAGTTCGCAATATCTTTCTAGTGAGAGAAAGAAAAGGCTAGAGCCTGGAGAGGCTAGGATAGCAGAAAGAATACTTTGTGAAATAGACCTGAAGAGGCTCTAGAAGGGAAGAAAGAATACATGTAAAGTTGAAAAGTATAGTGAAATCTCAGACAAACTCTGAGCACTGGATATAACCCAAGGTTTGAGGTAAACCAGTATAAAATCGTGGTGTCTATTCTCTAACCTTACACTTTATTTTTCTTGTTGTTAGAAGAGTAGGTAAAAATTACTTGCGATTCAAATATGTATCAACTTTAGTAAAGTTTTTTTAGTATTCTTTTGATAGTTAAAAAGATTTTCAAGAAATATCAAAAGATTTATATTCTCGAAAAGAATACACAATTCAATCCCCCTTCTTGTGTATTTTGTATACTTTACGTGATTCCTATATTAATAAGTGATTTACTTCAGTTGGTATCAGAGCTCAGTTTCCAAGAACCACCTTTACAAAATGAGGACAAAGATCCATGGCTGAATCACATGTTTTATAGCTGAAGGTGCCTCGGTCACAAGACCTTTTGCGTTCAATAGTGAGGATTAACATTATTGGAAGGACAGGATGCGGCTCTTTATAGAATCCACCCATATTGATCTTTAGGATATTATTGAGAATGGACCGTACACACCAATAGACAATGAAGGCAATATCATTCCTCGTGTCAGATGGTCAGTCGATTAAAAAGCTCGATTTCAATTAAACTCAAAGGCCAAGTTCTTTCTAAGTTGTGCTTTAAGCAGAAGTGAATATGATAAAGCTCATGGATGCGAAACTACAAAGGAAATGTGGGACACTTTATTGATTGTACATAAAGGTACAAATCAGGTGAAAGAGTCCAAGATCAGTATTCTTGTACATCAGTATGATCTGTTCAAGACGAAAGAGGATGAGTCTATTGATCAGATGTTTGGACGATTTTCAGACTATCATTAATGAACTTAAAGCTTTTGGGAGAATCTATGATAGTCAAGATCATGTTAGAAAAATTCTCAAAAGTCTGCCTAAAAGATGGAGACCCAAAGTTGCAGCAATACAAGAAGCCAAGGACTTAAGCAGATTGAAGCTAGGTGAATTGCTTGGTTCTTTGAAGATACATGAAGTAGAGCTTGATGCAGAAGATAAATGCAGAAGAGACAAATCTATAGCATTAAAGGGTGGTCAGAAGAATCAAAAAATCAAGAGAAATAGAAGTTCATCTTCAAAAGCATTAAAGATTGAAGAAATCAAGGATGATGATGCCAGTGAATCTGATCAAGATTCAAGTGAAGATGATGATGAGCTATCCTTCATTTCAAGAAAGATTAGGAGGATGTGGAAAAAGAAAGAAAAGGGAAATAAAGATTTTTCTTTTAAGAACAATAGCAAAGACGAAGTCAAGAACGAGAAAACTTTTATCATTTTCTATGAGTGCAACAAACCAGGACACTACAAGTTTGAATGTCCGCGGCTTAGAAGAAAACAGAAGAAAAGTAAAGAAAACAAAAAGTGCAGGAAGTTCAAAAAGTGCAGGATGGCAACTTAGGAAGATTTGGATTCGTCGGAATCTGATTCCGATTCAGAAGCATCAATACAAGCAAATATATGCTTAGTAGTTGAAAAAGAATGCGACGATGAAGTAAATTCTAATTTTAATGAACTTCAAGAGGCATTTTTAGAATTATTAGAAAACTCAAATGCTATATTAAAGAAATATAGAGCTTTAAAAAGAAAATTTGTTGAAAACTTGAAGAACACGGAAATGTTAGAAAAAGGAAACGTCTGCCTTAAGAAACTAGTAAACTATGTGAAAAATAAAGTAATTGTAGATAGATCTGAGGAAATTATTCAATTCAAAACAAGGATTAATACTCTTTCAGCATATTTATTAACCTTTACTGAAAGTACAAAAAAGATGAACGATATGATTGGAAGATATAGACACCCTAATGATAAGAGTAGTTTAGGGTTTACTAATAGCAATGTTCATCACAATAAGAGTTTTGTTCATTACAGAAAGAAAAAGAAACAATCTTCTTATTATTATTCGATGAATAATTGTAAGACTAACTCCAAAGGACCCAAGAAAATTTGGGTACCTAAAAAGGAAATAATATACACTGCAGAGCTCCTTTCTTGGGAAAAGCAACCAGCACCAATGGTACTTGGACAGTGGATGCTTGCGACATATGGCGGGAAGAAGGCCTATGTTCCTAGATCTAGGAGACTCTACTAAGAAAATGTGAGAGAGAGTGGCCTTGATTAAATACACTAGAGCTCCAGAGGTTTAAAATTTTTTTCTTAGGAAAAAATTAAGACTCAGATGGCTTAAAGAAGGAGATAAGAACACTAAGTTCTTCCATAAGACCATTCTCTCTAGGAGGAACATTAACATAATATCAATATTGGACAAACAAAAGAGAAGATTAGTTCAAACTCAGAATAAGATCAAGCAGGAGGCTTATAAATACTTCCAAAATGCACTTAGATCACAAACTAATAGGTGCTTATTATTGTAGGTACTAAAATCATTTATAACAAATCAAATTATATTATAGGAAGAATATGCTCTGAAAAATCCCTTTAGTGTTATTGATGTGGAGAAAGACGTGTTTAAACTCAATCATAGAAAAGCATCTGGTCCTAATGGGTTAAATGCCCATTTCATTTAAAAATCTTGGAAACATTTCAAGGTGTAAGTGATTGACATAATACTAGAGTTCTTTGAGAATGAGAAAATGATTTGGGAGATTAATAAAATGTTTATCAGCCTTATCATTGAAATTCTCAATCCAAGTTCCCTTAAAATACTTCAGGCTAATTCTTATTGTAACACATTTTGTAAAATCTAACATTAATGTATCCTAGGGTACTTTTATTCAAGGCAAGCAAATTGGTGATAACATCTTATTGTCTAATAATTATTCAAGAATTACAAGAAGAAATACTCGTTCAAGGATTTTGTTATTAAAATTGATGTTTATAAGGAATTTGATTAAATAAATTAGGAATTTATTTTGCACATAATGGATGCGTTTAGTTTCTTTAAAGAATTCATAACATGGAAAACTAACCAACATAATAAGAGGGGGAGAAATTTTAAGACAAAGGCATCCAATCTCTCTTCATTTGTTCACATTATGCATTGAAACCCATTTACTAACGATTTGAGGCGTTCAGCCAGTAGCTTCGTTAGAACCTTATAAACGGTGATGTAGCAAAAAATAGGTTAAAAATCAAGCATGGTATGGCGCTAATGTTTTTTTGGAATAAGGCAAAAATATGTATGATTTGTTTCTTGGAAAAGCTTGGACGATTCAAAAAACTCAAGGACAACTTGACTAAATACCTCACCAGTGATAATCCTTGTTTTTTGGAAGAATAACGCAATTAAACCTGTCTAGACCAGGTGATTGTGAGGGGTAGGAAGGTTGAATAGGATTTTGCGTATATGATTTACAGAGAATGGAGTGATTAGCATCTCCTTGATAGTGTGATCAACAATATTCAGTTCAAAATAATGAAGAGCACTGATACTAGGAGAAATAACAAATTCAATACCTATAATGTTTAAGAAATGGTCTGCAGTTAACTAGAGTAATCGATGTTGCTCAATGTATTCTTGACCATGAACATCATGTAGTATGGAGATTTTAATTGTGTTACTTCAAGCTAACATCGATGAGTGAAATTACTTTGTACTTGCGTCTCCATCATGCAACCAGTTAAGGAGTGCCTTCTTCTTGAGGATCAATTTATGGAAAATAAGAGCATCAAGATAATCACAAAGACATTCCCTCTCCACCTGTCTATATGAATCAATGTGTGGATATTCATAATAGTTTTGTTGTGTAAGCAGTAACTTATTCTTGAGAGTTTGAATATTGTCATTTATTCTGGATAAATTTTTTTAAGAACATCTGTTGGACCCCGAACCTTTCTATAAGTTAGGACTATTAAATGAGAAGTTGTTCATGATTATTCATGTATTAAGAAAGGAGAATTCATAAATTTAAAAAGAAATAGAAAAGATGGTTTAGGTATAAGATGGATTGTTGTTAAGTCAATTATAATGCATATATTTTGGACTTAATATTTATTGATTTATTAAATTGGTATTTATAAATTGATGGAATTATTTGTTAAATGTTCATAGATGGGCTTCAATGCG
>JANZXV010339794.1:0-13058 GCA_027576455.1 Erythroxylum roigii | reverse complement strand
TGGATAACGTAGAGAAAGAATTGTTGAGGATAGTCGATGATATTGCAGGAGTTGAAGCTAAGTTTGATAAGGTGGCAGGGGATATTGCATCCATATTTGAGATTTTGAGGAGGACGGAAAATAAGGGGAAGGATAAGGAAGTCGTCGGTGAAGTTGAAGAGATATCGGAGCACAAATTCGAGGGGGAGATCTCCGCACAAGCTGAACAGATACGAGGGGAGAAGAGCTTTTGGAAGCTTGAAATTCCTCTGTTTTATGGAGAGGATCCTTTTGGCTGGATGTTTCGGGTGGAACGCTATTTTGAGCTGAACGGTGTGCCTCTTGATCGGTGGTTACCAGCAGCTGCGGTGTGTATGGAGGGTGAAGCTCTAAGTTGGTATCAGTGGAGGCAAAACTGGTCGCCGATAGCCGAATGGGGAGTGTTCAAGAGGGCGGTGATGCGAAGATTTGGAAGTTCGTCTGTTGGAAACCCACTATCGGAGTTGCTGAAAATTCAGCAGACGGGGACAGTGGCGGATTATAACCAGAGATTTGAGGTGGTTACGTCGATGCTGAAGGATGTATCGGTGGAGGTGGTAACGACATCATATATGAAAGGGTTGAAGGATGACATAAGGGCTGAGATCCAGATGGCTTAACCCGATTCGTTGATCCAGCTAATGGAGCTGGCCCAGATGACGGAAGGGAGGAACTGGGCTTTGTTGGAGCAATCGGGGCGCAGCAACAAAACCTCGAGACCACTTGGTGGGTCGAGCATGTCGGGTTCCAACACATGGGGCGTGAGAGGTGCTCCGTCGATTAGCTCTAATCCGCAAACTTCTCCTTGGATTCCCAATCGCAGACCGCTCGACGAAGGGAAAGCTTCGACGCCAACAGTGAGTCTCAACCACAGAAGTGGTCCGATGCCAGGTAGATCACTGGATAAGTGGGGTGCTAGTTCCAGTAACGAAGGGCGAAGAAGTTTCCGAAGAGAGCAATCCTTTCCCTTCAAGTGATTAATAGCCGAAGAGCTTCAACGAAAGCGTCAGCAAGGACTCTGTTACCGTTGTGATGGGAAGTATACATTCGGGCATGTATGTGGGGAGAAGCAATTCCATATCCTCCTAGCTGATGAAGAACAGCCGATGGAGCTATAGGAAGAAGAAGATGAGCTGGTCAATCAGGTGATGTGTCTTCAGCCTTATGTACCAGAAGAAACAACTCAGCCATTACAAGAGTTGGAGCTTTCGGTTGCTTCTCTTAGAGGAATAGTGGGTCCGCAAACTCTCAAGCTCAGGGGGGCGATTTTTGGAAGAGAAGTCATAATTTTAATTGACAGTGGTGCATCGCATAATTTCATCAGACGCAGGTTAGTAGATGACTTGAAAATGGAGGTGAGTGTTACAAAACCCTTCAGGGTTAGGTTGGGGAATGATTGTCGGGTACAGAGTGCGGGTATTTGTAAAGGGGTAGAGCTCCGTGTACAGGGGATGTTGTTGAAACAGGACTTCTTCCCTTTTGAAATGCAAAGTGTTGATGTCATTCTTGGGGTGGCGTGGCTGGAGACATTAGGAGACATCCTGCTCAATTGGAAAAAGCAGATAATGAAGTTTAATCATGGGGGGAAGAAGATCAAACTGTATGGGGAGATGGGTTCTAAGGCTTCTGTGACTTCCCTCAAGACTGCTGTCAAATTATTACAGCATGGAGCAGAGGGGTTCTTGCTGGAATATGGCGGGCAGGGAGAGCTGGATGAAGACATGGTGGAAGTTGAAAGGGAGATACTCAATTTGGAAAAGATACAGAGTTACAGCAATGCAGATTCGCCAGTTGGGGAAGAAATCCAAAAGCTATTGCTGAAGTTCAGAAAGGTATTTGAACCTGCTAGCAAGCTACCCCCAAATAGGGCCACTGATCATGTTATACAGTTGGAACCGGGGTCTAAGCCTCCCAATGTTAGACCTTACAGGTATCCTTATTATTAGAAGAATGAAATTGAGAAGTTGGTAAGGGACATGTTGGAGTCAGGGATCATCCGACCAAGTAATTGCCCTTATTCTAGTCCAGTGCTGTTAGTAAGGAAGAAGGATGGTGGATGGAGGTTGTGTGTGGATTACAGGGCCTTGAACAAGTTGACCATACCAGATAAGTACCCCATTCCCTGCATCGATGAGATTTTTGATGAATTGGGGGGGGTCTAAGATCTTTTCTAAGATCGATTTAAAGTCGGGATATCATCAAATCAGAGTGAAGGAGGAAGATATAGCCAAGACAACATTCAGAACTCATGAGGGGCACTATGAATTCATGGTAATGCCTTTCGGACTAATAAATGCTCTTGCCACTTTTCAATCTCTTATGCATGACATATTTAAACCTTATCTTAGAAAATTCATATTATTTTTCTTCGATGATATACTGATTTATAGTGGAAGTTTAGAAGATCATTTGAAGCATCTTCAAATAGTGCTTCAGATACTTAGTGAAAATCAGTTGGTAGCCAACTTGAAGAAGTGCATTTTTGGGCAGAGCAGATTAGAGTACTTGGGGCATTTCATTTCTGCAGAAGGAGTATCAGTAGATCCTAGCAAAATTGCAGCCATTGTTAACTGACCTGTCCCAAGGGATGTTAAAGCACTAAGAGGATTCTTGGGATTATCAGGCTATTACAGAAGATTTGTTAGGGGTTATGGGAGTATAGCCAAGCCACTTACCAATCTGTTATGCAGAGATAAATTTTAGTGGGATGACTCGGCACAGAAAGCCTTTGAAGTCCTCAAGCAACTGCTGACTGAGAGACCTGTGCTGGCAATGCTAGACTTTCCAAACCTTTTGTAGTGGAGACAGATGCATCGGGTGTTGGCATGGGAGCGGTACTAATGCAGGAGGGTCGACCAGTGGCTTATTTAAGCCAAGGATTCTCAGTTAGAAATCAGCTGAAACCTGTCTATGAAAGGGAATTGATGGCCATTGTGTGGGCAGTACAGAAATGGAGACACTATTTGATGGGGAGACACTTCACCATAAGGACAGACCAGAGGAGCCTACATTTCTTGAATGATCAGAGGTTGCTAGGTGAGGAGCAACAGAAATGGGTTACTAAGTTGTTAGGTTTCATATTTGATATAATCTACAAACCTGGAGCAAAAAACCGTGCAGCAGATGCCTTATCAAGAAAGGCTAAAACTGAATGTAGAGCTTTGAGTATGGGATTCCATAATGAGTTGCAGCAGTTAGAAGACATGTTACAGCAAGATCCTAAGTTAAGAAGCATTATACAGGATCTATTGTTACTGCTGGATAGTCATCCTCCTTATAGCTGATAGGATCAAGGCTCTTCTATGAAAACAGACTGGTATTGCCTGCTGAGGGTCCCCACCTACAGAAGTTGATCAGTGAGTTTCATTTAACCCCAATGGGAGGACATTCAGGGTATTTCAGGACTTATAAGAGGTTAGAAAATGTTGTATATTGGCAGGGGATGAAATCTGATGTGAAACAATTTGTAATGAGCTGTGATGTGTGTCAGAAGAACAAGTATTCTGCCTTGAAACCTGCTGGCCTTCTTCAGCCCCTACCTATCCCCACTCAGGTATGGGAAGAAATATCTATGGATTTCATAAGTGGTTTACCTAAAGCATTGGGAGTAGACACCATATTTGTCATTGTGGATCGATTGACCAAATTCAGCTACTTCCTAGTTTTAAAACATCCCTACACTGCTAAACAAGTGGCTGCCCTTTTTATTAAAGAAGTAGTGAGACTCCATGGATTCCCTAGGATAATTGTGTCAGATAGGGACAGATTGTTTATGAGCACCTTTTGGCAAGAAATATTCAAGCATTCGGGTACCACTCTCCACATGAGTTCAGCATATCATCCACAGACGGATGGCCAAACGGAGGTAGTAAACCGTTGCTTGGAAACTTATTTACGGTGTTTTGTCAGTGATCATCCTAAAGAGTGGCCTAAGTGGTTGAGTTGGGCAGAATATTGGTTTAACACTACTTACAGCAGTGCAATTGGAATGACTCCATTCAAAGCACTTTATGGCCGGGAACCACCTACTCTCTTCAAGTATACTGATGAGGGGTCCTTAGTGGAGGATATCAACCAACAGTTGGTGGACAGAAATCAAATTTTGGAGGAACTCAAGTCTAATCTGTTGAATGGACAGCAGCAGATGAAGAAGTATGCGGATTCCAAAAGAAGGCCCTTGACTTTCGAGGTTGGTGATCTAATTTATTTAAAATTGCAGCCTTACAGGTTTAAATCCTTAGTTGTCAGGAGCAATGAAAAGCTGAGCCCAAGATATTATGGGCCTTATCCGATTACTGCTAAAGTTGGGGAGGCAGCTTATCAAGTGCAACTACCTACTACTGCCAAAATCCATGACATTTTTCATGTATCCCAACTTAAGAGAGCTATTGCTCCTGTGATGCAATCTCAGCCTCTACCTTCTTTTCTGGAGGAAGACATGCAGCTGAAGGTGGAGCCAGCAGCCTTAGTGGGAGTCCGCAGAAGAATCAATGGGGAATTGGAAGTCCTAATCCGATGGAAGGATCTACCAGATTTTGAGACCACACGGGAGAAGTTTGATTTCATTAATAATCAATTTCCTTCCTTCTACCTTGAGGACAAGGTAAGTTCTTTTGGGGGGGGGGTATTATTGAGACTAGGTTCCAGCAGAAATATAGTAAGAAGAAGAGAGATCCGAAAGGTAGCAAAACAGGTAATATGAGAGGCATGTGAGGGTAAAATGGGCAGTAAGTGTGTGAGAGTTAGTTAGCGGGAGAGAATATATTGTTGTTAGAATAGAATGATTGGCATTCCGTTATGATATGAGAATTGATGTTTGTACGGAGGTTTAGCTAGCCCTCGAAGTCTAGCTAGGGAATATCACAGTTTAGTATTCCTTTCATTCTTATTTCTTCTGTGTTCTTGTTTTACTGCTGTGAGTGTGTGCTCTGTTGCGGTAGTGTGGTGATTCTTAGTGCAGGTGGCTGTTGTTTGGGTGACTCTCTGTTAGAGCTGGTGGACTCTAACAAACTCCAATAAGAATGGTGGACATAATAGGTCTTTCAACAACAACAAGCATGGTCAGTTCAAGTGCAAAATGATTGATGGTGATTGTTGTTGGTGCCACAAGCCAGGCCATCATGTTGCTTTTTGTCAAGCTAGAATCAACTATGAGAAGAAGGGCTAAAGACATAAACCACGACAGTTCAAGAAAGGAAACAAAAGGGGTACCAATAAGGTAAACCAGAAGAATTTTGGTAAGCCTTAAGCTAATATGGTCGACGCTACTTGTGATGATAACAAGGAGATCATTACTGTTGTGGTGTCCAAAGTCCACCTTGCTTGAAACTTGGTTAAATGGATCGTTGACACAGGAGCTACACAACACATCTATACCAACAAGTACCTATTCAAAGGGTTAAATGATGCTGTTGATGGTGAATTTATGTACATAGGCAACTCCAACAAAGTTCATATTCAAGGAGTTGGGAAGGTCACTCTCAAACTCACTTCTAGAAAAGTTTTTATTTTAGAAAATGTTTTATTTGTGCTTGATGTTTGTAGAAACTTGATTTCTGGAGCATTACTTAACAAAGCTAGTGTTAAACTTACCTTTGATTCTGATAAGCTAGTTTTAACTAAGAATGGGAACTTTGTTGGTAAAGGATTTTATAATGGGGGCTTATTTGTACTTGATGTTGAAATGAATGCATCTACTTTTTATGCGTATATTGTGAGGTCAATTAAGAGAATGCAAAGCCTAAATTTGTTACCTAACCAAATAACCAGTGAAATAGAAAAATGTCAAATTTGTGTTGAGGCTAAGCACTCTAAGAAACCTTTTAAATCAGTGATTGAGAGAGAGTCACAATTTTTAGACTTGGTACACATAGATTTGGGTGATTTTAAAAATTGTGTGAGTAAAGGAGGAATGAGATATTATATTACTTTTATAGATGATTGTTCTCAATTTACTAAGGTTTACTTATTGAAAAATAAAAAATGATGCAAAGGAAGTGCTTATGAAATACAAAGATGAGGTTGAAAACCAATTGGAAAGGAAAATTAAGACATTAAGGTTTGATCAAGGTGGTGAGTATAGTACTGATCTCCTTACTGATTATCGTGGAAAAGTTGGGACTATTCATGAGTTTTTAGCCCCTTATACACTTGAGCAAAATGGAATAGCTGAGAGAAAAAATTGAACACTTAAAGATATGATGAATGCAATGCTAATTTCCTCAGGTTTACCTTATTTTATGTGGGGGAAAAGCTATTCTCTCAGTTTGTTATATTCTAAATAGATTCCCTCGTAAGAAACTAGATCGAACCCCTTATGAAATTTGAAAAGTTTATCCACCAAATTTGCATTTTTTGAAAGTGTGGGGTGTCTTGCTAAGGTTGCTCTACTTGAACATAAGAGGAAGAAAATTGGTCCTAAGACTATTGATTCAATTTTTATGGGATATGCCTCTAATAGTATTGCCTGTAGATTTATGGTTATGGAAGAGGGATATAACACTTATGGACCAATTATGGAGTCACAAGACGTAGTGTTCTTTGAGGATATATATATCCTACAAAAGTGAGTATGCAAGATCCTACAGAATCTGTCCCTAGTTCTTCTACCAATGATGACATAGAGGAAGAGGAAATTGTTGAACTAAAGAGAAGCAAAAGAGCTAGAGTGTAAGCATTTGGAGTGTAAGTAGATTTTCAAAAAGAAAGTGAGACCTGAAGGAACCACTGAGAGGTTTAAGGCAAGACTTGTGATTAAAGGTTTTAAACAAAAGGAAGGATTGGACTTTTTTTTATACTTACTCTTCTGTTAGTAAAATTGCATTTATAAGGATGTTATTTGTTGTTGCGTCTATATTTAAGCTTTATGTGCACCAAATAGATGTTAAGCCACGTTTCTTGAATGGTGACTTTGTGAGGAAATTTATATCGTCCAGCCCGAGAGATTTAACGTGCCTGGTCAGGAGCAAATGGTGTGTAAACTGGTTAAGTAGTTGTGTGGACTTAAATAAGCTCCCAAACAGTGGCATGAAAAATTTGAAAGTGAGATTTTCAAACATGGTTTCACTTGTAGTGATTATGATTCTTGCATTTATGTGAAATCAGATGCCAATGGCTGTGTGATTATAATTCTTTATATGGATGATATGCTTACTTTTGGTACTAACTTATCTATCATTAATACTACCAAGAGTTTGCTACAGTCTTCATTTAATACGAAAGATCTTGGACTTGTGGACTTTATTTTGGGAACCAAAGTTGATAGGATTGACACTGGTTTAAGGTTGAATCAAACTCATTATGTTGAGAAAATTTTGAAGAAGTTTGGTTACTATGATGTTGAATCAATCAACACTCCCTATGATGCTAGTGTTGCTTTAAAGAAAAATCTTGATGACAGTGTATACCAAGATGGGTATGCTAAAATTCTTAGTAGTGTAATGTTCTTGATAACCTATTCTCGTCCTAATATTGCATACTGTGTGAGTAGACTTAGTAGGTATAGTCAGAATACTAGTCAAGAGCATTAGAATGCATTGATTTGTTTGTTAAGATATTTAAAAGGTGTTCTGTATTATGGATTATATTTTGGTGGTCATCCCCTTGTATTGGAGGGGTATTTTGATGTTAACTGGGCAACGGAGAATGATGATATATACTCTACTAGTGATTATATTTTGACCTTGGTAGAAGTTACTGTGTCTTAGAGATCATCCAAGCAAACATGTATTACGAGATCAACAATTGAGTCTGAGTTTATGGCTTTGGAGTTGGCAAGGTAGGAAGCTAAGTGGCTAAGGAATATCTTAGTAGATATCCACGTTGGTAAAAACTAATTCCTTCTATGTTCCTTCAATGTGATTCGAAAGATGCCATTTATGTTGCCAAGAACAAGGCATATAATGGCAAAAGTAGACATATCAGATTGAGACATAAATTTGTTTATACTTTAATTAGACATGGTGTAATCTGTCTATATTATGTCAAGTTAGAGAGAAACTTAATAGATCCGTTTACAAAAGCTTTAAGTAGGAAACTAGTTTCAGAACATGCTAAAGGGATGAGGTTGAGCCTAGTTGTGTAGTAACCTCATGATGGACACCCGTCTTAGGAAACCAAGTTCAATAGGTTAAACGAAGTTATATGGTAACTACTTACTTATATTTTGTTTATGGAATAATACTGAGATATATTCATTTGCTGAATTGCATCCCTAGCATGACTTTACTACGATTGATGAGGTTGGATTGTTTAATCCTTAATGAGTTTCATAGCCCAACTTTGAGTGGTGTGAGCAGTACACATTTGATGGACTCACCTATGTGATTATGGGGGGCTAGCCACCCTCCTATGGGCTATCACTCTAGAGTGATCATGGGACCAAGTCATTTTAAGGCTATCTATTTCTCTAGCAGGTTCTCTTTTTAGTTTTCTTGGACACCAGGTTTAAGACTTACTTCACCTGGTTGTTCGCCAATTTTCCCCCTAAGTTGCTACAATTTGTTTCTCAAGTTTTAGGCCAAATGGGAGATTGTTGGTGACGTTGCTCGAAAACTTGGTTAATGCATATGTTTTTTGTCTTTTCAGTTACTAACATTATTATGCAACGTTCATCATGTTATAACCATAGTTATGACCAATAACATTATTAACGTTCCCTTTTTCTTAAATATGTCTTTATTCCATTGTCAATGTATGAATCTTTTCTACTATATATATGACTCACACTTCTGCTCTTTTAGTCCTCTCCCGTTGTCACGCATCTGCTCATTTACCCTGTATAAGGCACACGTCTCCTTCCACGTACAAACATCTTTATGCACCTATATTCTTGTCTTTTCTATTATGCCTTTGTATGTTTTTATTAATTCTCGAAGACAGATCCTACTCTACCCTTTGGAGTGCATTGAAGTTGGTGAAGAAGATGTTAACCCTAGGGTCAGATCTCAATGTCCTGCTGCACCGTAGAAGGGAAAATTTTAACTTAGGGCAGTGATTTTTACGACGCCTTGCATTCTCAGATAAGTTATTACAATTTTATTTTTGGGTCCTATTTCATTATTTCGCTAACAAAAAACACTCCACCTACCTTTTAAGTCTTGATGAACTTCATTATCACATTAAATGAGGTTTGTAATAGTATTTTTTAATGATATTTTAGTTTATTGCAAGTTCTTTACACAACATTCAAGTCATTTACAACAAATGTTTTGCATCTTGAAGATGCATATATTATATGTTAAGCTCTCTAAATGTTCCTTTGTGGCTCAAATGGAATTTAAGGCATGTTATTCATATATAAGGAGTGTCTAAGGATCCAAAGAAAATAAAGGTTCAGTATGAGTGGCGTGTACTATGGACCCGTTGTCAATTGAAAAGGTTCTTGGGATTATATAGCTAGATTAGTGGACCATTGACAGTTTTTCTAAGGAAAAATGTGTTTCTATATGGAGTGCATATGTCATAACAACTTTCCAATCATTAAAGGATGCTCTGTCTTCATCTTCGATGTTAGTATTATTAGATTTGTTCAAAGAATTTGTCATTAAAGTTGATGCAAGTGGAAAGGAGATATATGTTACACTTATGCAAGATAGTCATCCAATTACTATATCAACAAGGAGTTATTTGCTTGGTATATGCAACTTTTAAGTTATGTGAAAGAATTTTTAGCTTTGGTTGGTTTTACTACTCAACTGGTCTTCAATTCACGATTAAGATGGATCATAATAGTTTACGTTATTTACTAAATCAAAAGATAATAATGCTATTTCAACAAAATTAGTTGTCTAAACTAATTAATTTTTTCATTTCATGCTTTTGTTTTTAGGACCATTTTGGTTTATGAGAACTTTTAAAAAGCTTCAAATGTAATTTTTCTAGTTAAAGATATAAAAGTATAAGAGCAAATTTATACATGCATAAGGTACATGTTAATATAATAAATATGAACACCAGAATTATTACAATCCTTACCATTTCCTACACTGGTTTGAAGGAATATTAGTTTGGATTTTATTGAAGGGTTATGTAAATTTATGAGTTATTTAATAATATTATCTACGTCAATCGCTTGAGCAAATATGCTCATTTCATTCTTTTGACTTATCCCTATTCTATCTCTAAGGTTGCTTATATTTTTCTTGACTATGTTTTCAAATTACATTGCATGTCAACAATGATTGTGAGCAATCATTTTCCCACTTTATCAATTAGTTACAATAGGATCATTTTTTATTACCTGGCGTATGACTCCATATGTCCATTATGTATCATTTTGAAACTGATAGCTAGACACAGGTCTTGAACCGTATCATTGGGATGTATATTCAAGGTATAGCTAGTTGTTTACAAGTACGAGAAGAAGAAGAACAAGAAGAGACGCAAGAAGTGTAGTTTTTAGGAGAATTGAGGGCAAGCAAGCTGAAGACCGAAGGTGGCAAGCAGGATGTTAAGTCTCCACAACCATTGGCTATACTCTTACAGAGACCATCCTGGTGTGAGAAGGGCGATGACCGAAAAGATGAGTGGACATTAGAGGATGATGGTAAAGTGATGAAGTTTCACTCATCAAAAGTTATCGAGCATCGTGCTGATAAAGAGCCTACTTTGAGGGAAGGTGCTCCAAGCTTCTCATGGAGTTTGAGCATGCTTCCTATTGGACTCAAGCATCCATTCGATAATGGATGATGTACATATGTTAAGGGTCAAGCTTATGACCTTTGGTAAGTGCTTAATGGGAAGCACCCCATTCGTATCCCTTTCTTTTATGTATTTTTTAGCAATTTTTTTATTCTCATTTTTATGTTTAATTCAGTTTAGTTAGGAATTTAATTTAATATTGTCGATTATGCAATTTTAATGTTTTATCTTTTAATTTAAAAAATTATATAAAAAATGAAAATTTTTAAAATGAAAAAACAAAAAAATGAAATTGTTGGCTGTCCCTGCCGCCTCCTATTTCCCCCTCTCTTTTCTCGCTTTTGTTTTCGTCGAATTTTTCCTTAGTGTTTCAATTTGCAGCTGCCTCCCATCATCACTCTTATTAGATTTTCATCATCACTTCTCCACCACTAAATCATGTCACTCATAGTCCTCACTGCCAACTCAACAATTAACCCTAACTTGTGCTGTTGGAATTTGCATTGTTGTCTTCCTCTTTTGCAGGTGGTCTTCCACGAAATTAGCACAATGCACAGGAAGAAAAGTGAATCTCGTAGGCTTGCCACACCCATGCATTTTTCTGTTGATGTTTCTCCACCACAATCACCTTCACACACCACCGAACCACCTTCTGCCACAGCCCTAGCGCCAACTCTTATTTCTCTACCACATCTGCCAACACCTTGATTTCAACACTTCATAATAGAGAAGCTTTCTTTAACTTTTTCCTTTATTTTTATGCTTCTTTAACATTGAGGACAATGTTGGTATAGGTGTGAGGGAAAGAATTGAAATTTTGATGTGTGAATATTTTCGATTTTTGTGTGATTTTTAATGAATTTTGCGTGTGGTTATGCATGCTGAGCTTTGAAGCTTTGTCATAGTAGTTTGGATGAGATTAGGTATATGCATGAAATTAAATTGGGCTGAGTGGGTTTTAAGGTGAATCATGTTGATTGATTGCAATAGTTGATCTCATAGACTTAGTCAAAATTTTGACATTTGAGTGATGAGGTAATGTGTGGAATTGAAGCGAATTCTTGAATTAAACCTATGAGCGAAATTTGAGCCTAAATGATATCATCTTTATGTCATGCTATTTGTTTGAATTGTGTGATGCTCCTCTATTCATGTTGCCTTCAGAACTTGCATGGAACCGGTTTGAATTTGTTTGATTACATGGGACATAGAAGTGATTAAGGCATTCTTTGTTTTAAAACCCTTTGGCTTAAAAATTGACTCACCTACTACTTTCCCTTTGAAAACTCGTTTGAGCATTAACCTTGTTCTTTGAGTTATCACCTCACATTAGAAACCCGACAACCCCATTAACCGGACCTTATCACAAGTTGAATGAAGCATTAACTAAATTGGGACTTTTGTTATATATTGTGATCTGAGATACTTTCATAGGTACATCTACTCATGTTTTTATTGTTGTCACTATTTTCCCGTGTTCTTAGCATTATAAAAAACAAAAAGAAAAGAAAAAGAAAAGAAGAAAAAAACAGAAAAAAAAACAGAAAAAAACAGAAAAAGAAAAGAAGAAAAAAAAGAAAAGAAAGAAAAACAAAGAGAAAAAAATCAGAAAAAGGAAAGAGAAGAAAGAATAAAGTATAGTGGCTTGAGTTAGAATGAGTAGTTGTAGTTGCTTTTCATGTTTATCTCAGAATTCTAATTGTGTGTCCTTTTACTTAATGCTTTGCAAAAACTTGTGACGAAACCTTTGTCATGCTTTTACCTCACCTACAAACCTAGCCCCATTACAACCCTTGATAAAGTCCTCATGATCTATTAGGCCATGTAATTTGAATGAATGAGAATTTGGTGAAACTGCAAGCCTATGGTAGTGTAACATGATAGAGTGAGATTTGAGAGAAACACCTTACCTGCAAACACTTGAATGTGAGAGCGAAATCCGTGAGAAGAATTCACTTTAATTTCATGTTTACTTTTGAACAAAGATGTTTGATTTTGACTTTGTTTATTTGCATTGGTGAAAAGCAATTATGAGGTGTGTTGCAAATTGAATCTTACTAGTCCAAATTGATGGATTGTGTGCACTTGATTTCTGAAGGATGAATTGACTGAGTCTAATGGTTTGATATGTTGCTCGAGGGCGAGCAAAGTTTGGGTGTGGGGGAATTTGATAAGTCACTTAAATTGCATATGTTTTGGTATTAATTTTGATTGATTTGCGAATTTAGTACTCAAATATTGATGAAATTGTTTGTTAAATATTCACAGATGGTTTTCAATGCCAAAAAGACGAAAATGGATCAAAAAGAAGAAAATTATGGAAAGAAATTCGAAAATTCCAGTCTGGCCGAAATTCAAAGATTAGGCGTGGGCACGCCTAAGGACAGAATCCCAAATCT
>JANZXV010339667.1:0-13076 GCA_027576455.1 Erythroxylum roigii | reverse complement strand
ATCATTTAAACCACAAGGATTTTTCTTAAATATCAAAATCAAAGAATGAAATATTCCTCATAACTTTTCAATTCATTCATAACCCTACTTCAAAAATTTGTATCAATTTACCACATCAATTAAGGCAATGAAATCGAAATACTTTCCTTCTTGATTTTCCAAAAATATAAACGATAAACTTTCAACTTTTAAAACCAAACGTACAATCATTCACTTGCGTCAAAAGATTCCAAAACAAAACACTTAAATATCCGAAACAATATATTTCAAACAATTTCACTTTCGCAATTTTTCAAGAATACTCACAAAGCTTATAATTTCAAAATAAAGATGGTACCCACCTTGAATTTCCTTAAACTTTAGAATTGGCCAACATGTCCTTCTTCAATCTCCAAGTGCCTTAGATGCCCTTAATCAAAACATTAAAGCCCTAATTAAAATAAACACAATGCTGGAATTTTGCTAAAGAATGTAAAACTTGAATTAAAACCTATCTAATTTTGCCTTTGCCATTCCTAAATCATCATAGCCAAAATCCCTCTCCCTTTAATCAATTATTTTCGACATTTCCAAACCTTAGAGACACTCACTACAATCTGATTTTTTTGTTTTTAACCTCATAACCCATCTTCTTTCCTTTTTCCTTAACTGAGATTCTTCGAAGAACTTTCTTAAGCATACCAACCTAAGCTCCTTCTTCTCTTTAATGAAAGCTGGAAATTTTTTTTTTCTAAGAATGCAAAACCATGCATTTGAATTAACCTAACCTTACTTATATCTTTATTAAGCTAGAACAACTACAACCTTTCTCAATTTAATCAATTATTTTCAAAATCTCACTCAAAAGACATCAACACAAATCTGAATTTTTGTAACAATCTTTCTTCTTTCCTTTTTGTTTTCTTTCTTTCCTTATTCTTTCTTGTTCTTCACCAATCATTCTTCATTCCATCATTCCATCATTTTTAAGCAAAAACTCAACAATACAATCATAATGAACAAAGATACACATGCTGAAATTTTGCCCAAGCCTCCATTATTCTTCTTCTTTTCTTATTTCCTTCACACAATCGTTCTTCAACCATCATTGTTAAGTAAAACTCTAACAATAAAATCATAATTAACCAAGATAACAATGCTGAAATTTTTCTCAAACATGCACAAACTTCCATTTGAACTAACCTAACTTTATCCAAACCTTATTCAACCTTAACCAAAGCATAAAACCCTTAATCAACACATAATTAGTCTAATTATTAAACAATGCCTTTGCTGGAAATTTACGAACATAACGAAACTTGAAATTAAACCGACGTAACCGTACCTAACCCTTCTTATACCTTCCCTAGGCCATACCAACTCAAAACCCCCTTCAAATCCAATCCCAATTTCGCAAATTTTCAAAACCCAAGCCATGCACAAATCTGAAATTTTCCAAACATCCATTCTTTTCTCTTTTCCCATTCTTTCCTAACCCAATCATCATCAATCATCATATTAACCAAGAAAAAGGCAAAATCTAACAACATGTTGAGACAATTTCGTAACCCTAACCCTATCCCCAAATCTGAAATTTTGAACATCCATTCAAACCTTCTTCTTTCTTCATCTAGCAACCTCCAACATCATTCTTAAGCAAGGAAGGTCACATTAGAACAAGAAATCAAAGAAAATCCGAAACTCTTACCTTTTTAAACCACTCACGACCTCTTCTTCCTTTTGCTCAAATGGAAGATAACTCTTCCTTTTTCCCCCTAGCTTCCACGAAATCCCTAGAATCCTCCCAAAGCCTACACGTTTTTCTTCTTCTTCTTCCTTTCCTTGGATGGCCGACCACCTCTCTTCTTCTTTGTGAAAAAAAAACGATGCTTCTTCTTTCTTTCTTTAGTGTTTCGTGACTTAAGCTTCAAGATGAAGAGAAGAATGAACCTAAAACGACTACACTTCATGAACTAAGAAGACTTGCCTTTACCTTGCCCAAAACGACATTTCTTCATGCTCCTTCCTTTGGCCATACGACACCCTCCTTTAGCCTTCCTTCTTTGTTTTTTATTTCCTTCCTCTTTTAATTCCTCCCACCTAAAACGACAACATCATTTGCAAGGCAATTTTTTTAACTTTTGAACTTCTTCCCTCCTTGGTCAAAAACGACAATGCTCTTTGGTATTCTTCTTTTGACTTTTGTTTACATTTCAAAGCTTCTTTCCTTTCTTTTTAATGAAAGACTTAAGCCCATTTTCAAGTCCAATGTTGATTTCCCTCCAAACCTTTCCCAATTATTTCATTTCCCTCCTTCTAATTTAAACTTTTGTGGGCTCCCACTTAAAAGCCCATATGCTCTTTTCCTTTTTCATTTAAATACCATTCCAAAGGCTAAAAGCCCATTTAATGAACCTAAAGCCTTATAACCATATAAACAAAACCTACTTTATTCCTAACACTATTTTAATGACTTAATTTAATATTTCTTATTCTTTGAAAATCTAATACAAAAATTTCAATTTCAATTTAACTAAATTCCTGAGATTAATAATTATTGCTATAAATTCTAACTCTCAATTTCTTCAATTTCTAATTATTGCACTAAAATCCCAACTTATTCTAACAAATCATCTAAACCTCCAAATAATTTAAAACCCTAAATTAGACAATACTAATTACAAATAATTTAAACGAACCTATTTAATAAGGAAAAAGGGATCAGGGTCTAACACCTAAGGCCATTGGTTCCTTAGAAACAGCTAAGTTAGCTCCTTATTCACTTAGATACTAGGATGTTGTGGTGATGCAAGATTGTACAATTTCAATAAAGATCCTAGGAAAAGCAGAGGAATGGAGACATTTGATAATGAAATTCCAGTCTAAAGAATCAAAAACTTTATTAAAATTAACCTTAAGTGTGTAACTTTTGATTGAGGTTTTGGTGTTATAATACTTGAAGAATTCTTGAACAAGAAGAATATTTTCACTAATGTTTCTGCTTTGAATAGGTTCAAGATGATGTGAACTAATCAAAAGCTTTTAGGCTCCTTTTAATCTTTAAACTAGCATCTTAGAGATTACCTTATATATCAAATTGCAACAAGAAATAGATCTAAAGTCATATAAAGAAGTAAGCTTCGTTTTTTTAGGGACAAGACATATAAATGTTTTATTGAGTTCCCTAAGCATTTTCTTACTTTTAAAGAATTCCAACAATGAAGCTATAATGAGGCCCTCAGAGAAACTCTATGTTTTTCTAGAAAAATGAAATTAAATCCATCTGAACCAAGGAATTTTTAAGTTTAAGAATAAATAAAATACTTAAATATCAAAAGCATTGAAGAGTCTAGTGAGAAGTTCAACCTGGAAAAGATCAAAATTTGATTTTTGAAAACACTATGAGCATGCATAAAAGATTCAAAATTAAAGGCTTCATCTAATAGGTTTATGAAGAAGTTGAAGGAAATAGATTTAAACTCCTCTTGATCATAGCATAAATTCCCTATATCATAAAAAAGACACTATCTTATTGTGATTTGTTCTTATCGTGATGGAATGTTTCAATCACCCTCTTGAAGCTAATAGATTCTTAATCTTTGCTTTAATAGGGAGTTATGGATATCGAGAGCCTAAATGTAGTTCCTTAAGGCCTAATGATGATGAGATTTGAGAAAATTATCGAAGTTATTTCTATAGCTCTCAATCTAGACAATTGAAAGAGTATTTTTTGTAGGCATGATATTAGCCTTAATGTTTAGAAATAATCTCTAATTTAGTTTCTTAAGCTTCTCCTTTATGACCTTCATTTTTCTCATTAACTAATAAGTCTTACATCAAAAACATTTGAGCCTACAAACCATTTTTAGCAGCCTTTTAAAGGCCCTCAACTTTAGTTAAGTAGTTATTAAATTTAAATAGAGTTTAATTAGAATTATAACACCAATGTTAGAGACCTCTTTAATAAAATGATTAGCGTGTATTGAGGTACCAAAGTGGGTATGACTGAAAAGGTAGTTGCTTATCCAAGTATAGTTAACCAATTTGCTTTCCAACTTCTTCTTGATAAGCCAACCACTATTCTGTTTATTGCTCCAGGTGAATATCAGAGACCTTTAGATGAGCAGTACCTAAGCTAAGCTTATCTTTCATACGCCTCAAGTTCAGTCTGCTTCCTTCAACCTCTTGAGAGCATAAAATATAATCTAAGTCTTGTAAAAGTAACTAAGGAGCCTAAATCCTAACTTGTAACCTTTTTCAATTCATTCCATAGTTGTTCTATTTGAAAGTTAGGTTGGAAACAAAAATTATGAAAATTTTGATAGGTATAAAAGAGGAGGTAAAAGAGAAAGAGAGACGAATTACTTGTTCAAAGAGAAAATTGTAAGCTACAATGATTCTCCCATTAAAGTAATGTTGATGGTTAGAAAGATAACTCTAATTTTTTTCTTAGAAATTATAAATTGTCATTGAGAGCATTGACTTCTATTTTAGTTTTCAAAAGACCCAAAAGGATATGATTCCTATTAAAAAATGTCCCTAGTTATCTACTACTTATTAAGATTGTTAAGCCCTTTAATATTCTAGATAAGAATGGGTATTAGGGAGTGATAAGAGAGAGAAGATTCAATGAATGGTTCTCTTTTTAGGCTTCTTCTTCACAGAGATGAAGGAATCCCCCTTAAAGCACTCTCCCTAAGTAGGTAGGAAAATGGAGGAAATTTATCTTACTTAAGATTCTTTTAAAGAGGTTTAGAGTTCTCAATGAGAATTTCTTTAACAACTCAAGGCTTGAGACAATCCATCTTCTAATCCTATGAACAAGGAGCATAAATTGGGTTAGAAATGCTCTCCAAAAGTAACATCTCCTTAGATTTGTTAAAATGATCATTAGAGTTCTCCTACAAGAATTTCAATTTCTTTGTATTTACTAAAGGATTAGAAGTTTTAAAATTTTTAGAGTTATCAATTAGAGCTTGGTCCAAATTTTTTGAAGGATAAGAATCATACAATCCTATCAATTCTTTGTAATTACCAGTTTTAAAGACTATACTTATGGATCTACATTGACTCTCTTGGATTTTAAAGGTCTTCGCTAGTATGATATAGAGATGTTTGAGCTTCCTAACTCTCTAGACTTAGATAATTTGATTATTAATAAGAATCAATATGCTCCTTATCTCTTTTAACTTCGAATCAAATTCTCATTTAACCAATTCTGTTAAGTCTAGTTACTTGGGAATCAATATATAAAGGCTTTCCCAAAGCACTTTCTAGTATATCATGCCTGAAGTTGTTTAATATTCTAGGAGAATATTATGAAAGCTAACCCAAATGGATATTTCCCAAAGTCAAATTAGGTCTCCATTTTTAAAGCATTATTTGCTTTCTAGAGATATATCATGGCCTCTACTCTATGATATTTAGTAAGTTGACCTTATTGTTAAATATAAAAATGAAGATATCCTGTTTAGTTATCAAGGTTTTATCGAATACTATTTTACCCTACCTTGATTATGTCGATCATTATATTTATAGAAATGGGGTTATTTTATCGAGAAAGTAGTCTACTCTACTAGAGAGGAGGACCACTATGTCACACCCACTTGCAAAACTTTTGAGGGGAGACAACTTGATCCTCTTGAGTTTACAAGTTAGGAAAGTAAAAGAGCTTACCCTGACTAGACAATATATCTAGTACATGAGGCTCCCCACTTTGTGGGGATCTAGGGAGGGTCATAATATACGTAGTCTTCCCTTTGTATTTTTATAAAGAGACTGTTTCCATAACTTGAACCTGTGATCTTATGGTCACAAAGGAGCAACTTTTCCAGCTTCTCCAAGGCTCACCCTAAACTTACCCTGACTATCACTTTCAAACATAATCCTACACTAAATCATATTAGAAGGTTGTTGGGAGGAGCATTATTGCATAGAACCTACAGTGGAATCATTATATTAAGAAGTTGGAAAATAGAGAGGAAAAAAGGGGAAATGACCAGAAGGAAGGATATTGGCATAAAGGAGTGAAGGAGAGTTAAATGAAGAAGGTCCCTAGCTATAATAGGCTTTAAAAAGGGAAGAGGAGGTATAAAAGGTGGAATTGGATTAAGCTGGGGTTGCTTGATAAACTCTAAAACCAAAAGAGAAGCTGAGAAGGAGATTAGAGATGTAAGGTAGTGGAAAAGGAGCTAGAAAATGAGGAATAAACCATCACTATCACCTCGGATTAACAAAAAGAGTGAGTGAGAGAGGTCAGTCTCTTTCCCGAGCAATCTTGAATGGGAGGAGACCCGCCCGAGTTTGTTAAGTAAAGCAGTTAAGGTTTCTTAAAAGGGGACAATAATAACTTCTCCCCTTAAAAAAGGGAACAAACATTATTTTTTGAGATAGGAACTTAAGTGTTGCAAATTGTTCTTATCCTATTGTATAAACCTCTTTATCAACCTGCCAATGACTTCATAGACCACAAGCCTACTTCACTTAATAATAAGATAAAATTATCCTTATATCTATATAATCCTTTGAGGATCATTAACAAGTGATACCTACTCCTTGTGCTCAAATTGTATCATGCACTTTTAAGTCTTAATAGGTCTAAGTTGGTGTATAAATTTAAATTGCTCAAAGTCAGGGACACCTTTTGAATGGGATAAGTGATGATGAATTTACCAGTCAACTCTAGGCATGAAGATGTAATTTCCTAGGAATTAAGCCTAAAACATTGATGATCTAAAGAATTGTGGGACGAAGGCGGGGTTGGCAATAGGTGGCCCAAACCTAACTTAAAATTTTTTATTTCAACCTAAACTTAAGCTTGAACTAGAACCCAATCAGACTTTGATAGTCCAAGGCTAGATTAGATTAGACTAGACCCAAAAAAATCCTCACATGTTAAAAACTTATTCAAAGCTTGTTTGAATGATGCACATCTAATTGAAAACTATGATATTATAAACAAAGAATAATGGAATGGACATTGACATTATCTTCCACATTATCACAACTCATTGTATACTTGAGATTCCTAGCTTGATGGCTAGTACAAATATATGATGTTAAGACTCCTCTTACTCTATTTAGCAACTTTGCTTTGATTAGAAATGGCATGCTCTCATTATTATAATAATCAAGAAATCGAATATGTAGTTGATCCTTTGGCCAATTAATTTGGCAGGTTCTAAAGATGCATTAGTCATATACCTATATAAACACAGAACAAAGTTAATAAACAAGGACACATGTTAAAAGATTCATTTAGTCTATACTGAATTCAGGATCCCTGTATACATATTGTTATTTATAGTGTAACTCATTATACAACATTATCTAAAAATAAATATTCTTTCTTAAAGAAGATATTCATTATATGGCACTAACATGCATCCATTTGCTTTGCCTACCCTTTTAAAGCACATAATTTACTTCCCAACTTATATAAAAGTTTGTCCATAAATTTTTTTCTCACACATGATACATATTTCAAACTTTACAATTGTACATAAAATTTAAGGATGTCCCAAATTTCTTAAATTTTGAATTAGTTAGTTATACGAACCAAAGACCAAGGCACAAAAATAGCAACTTATTTTTATGTCTTTCCTTTATTTAGTACATATTGGAATTTGAACCATAACTATAAGGCGCTCAAAGCCTATTTCCTCAATATCATTTGACTTCAATGAAGCCTCGTAGACTTTGCACAAAACTTAGCTTAATTAGACTGAATTACTCATATATAAGTTTTCTATTAAGAAGACTCACAATAACATTAGTTTATCCTATATGTGACAATAAACATGAATTAAGTAGACATTAAAAGTTTAGATGCAATGAAAAATAGTACAATAACACCCAACTTCAGGTCCAACTCTTCAACAACATAAAACCATTATTAGATAGCATTACGCAATAAGCTTGAGCAATGAGCAGTTAGTGAACTATTTCTTAACTTTGAGAGATTTTAGAGAATGAGATTACGAATTTGCAATAAAGAGAGTGTGTCAGGGGAGGGAGAAAAAGCTAACTATTTTTTCATTGACAAACAATGTCATGTTATTATTTAAACAAAATGGAATTATTTTAAGTCAAAAAATTTGGACTACTTTCATCGGGGACAAGCCATAAAACTTGAGCTCAAGCTTGACTCAAAATTTGGTTAATCTAGTCTTTGCTAGTTGACTTTAGGCTGGGTTGATTTGAGTCAAGTTTAACAAGGTCAAACCAAATTACCATCCCTAAATGGAGAGGAAAACAAACTCCATACTTATTTCATTTAATATATCTTTGTATTATTTATAAATTATTTTTAAATTGTACTAGTTATGTTACATATTATTCATAGTTTCAATTATTTGAAATTTGGATGAAATCTTTTATTAAAATTATTTATTTTTTAAATAATATAATATAAAATTAGAAAAGGCCCTTGCCCATAAGGATCAATCGTGTTTAAGGCCACCAAAAGTCCAACCAAACTTTAGCCTAGGTTATATATCATAGGCCTAATTAAAAAAATTTAGGTCAAGCCCAACCCTGGGAGTGCTCACGTACGACCAACCTATTGCCACTCCTACTTAGAATATTTATAGTAAAATCCCACCTTACTAGGCTTAAGATCACAAATGTATTCATCATCCTTTGAATATCATAACCTTATCTCCTCAAGGATGTGGAATCTCTCCATGATCTTTTAAAACTCAATGTTCATTTGTCTTTAATCACATTTTGAAGATCTTATCGAAGTCTTTAAGCATGGATACCAAGAGAGACATATAAAAGCAAAGCACTTTCTTAAACTTGATTGGCTCAGTTCATATGACACCTTAAAAGTGGCCTTGTTATTATGGGTTAAGGTAATATGGTCTCACTAAACTTGACAAATACATGGATACTATTTCAAAAATTGGAGGCCGTTGATCTTACATCACTGTATTCAATAGAATAAGAGGTTCTCATCTCATTATTTGAACTACTATTATCATCTATGCTACCATCATAATTTAAAAGGGTAAAGGAAGATTTGAAGCTTAAAAAAGAACATAAACTTTTTTAGCGCCTTAACACTAAACCTTCTTAAGTAAGCAAGCTAAAAAATAAATCCAAGGATGACTTCTTCCTGAAGAATGCAAATAGACATACAAAGGGTACGCGGTATTTTCTTTATCGACAATTATAAAAAATGATGAAGTGAACCATCTTCACATCATACACCTTATATAGAGGGATGGATAATTGAGATTGACTTGAGTCAACAATTAAGATTAAATAATAATTTATCCCTTACAGTTAGTTGAAATTTCTATATATTATAAGGGATAAATGTATTTCATAGGAAATTTTACCTATGAATAATCCTAATGAATCTTCTAAAGGAAGATGAAGATTCTTCTTAAGTCATCAATGTGTCTTATGAAGGCTTGAGGGTTAAACATAAGATGGATATCTAAAGGCTGATGTTTTTTTTGCTTACCTTTAGCATACATATATTGGTTTATGAATTAATGCTTAAGGAACAATTTTGGATTATTTTGGCCTAACCATTACAGACATATGGTAATATAGTTGAATGATTAAGAGATGATCCTTAAGGAATCTGAAGGTTATCCTGATTAAGTTAAATAGACTTGAATACTAAAAAGTTTTATTCTCGATCAAACTTTAGAGAAGAAACTTAGGGTTAAACGATATTCCTAATGAGTGTATAGATGGGATTGACCAATTTGGCACAACTCGTCATCCTTCTTTAGGCTTATGGGCCTTAAGTTTACATAAAATGCCTAATTATTTGAAAAGGGTAAGTTTAATCAATAAATATTTATTCATAGAAGGAGGTAAAGTCTTAATCAAAGTCTAATCAAATTTAATTAAGATATAATGCATCCACGTAATCTAGGTTATAAAAGGGAAGGAAGAGTTACCTAGTTTTCATTTTAAAATAGAGATGGGAATTATCATTCGACCCTAAGAAAAGGACGTATAGGAGGAATAAGGCTATATTAGAAAAGATATGACAAGTCTTAAGTATAATGTTATACTTATCATAAATTTAAGCATTATTCTTAAGAATGCAAAATGATGCTAATTATGATGTAAAGACTGATCTTTCTTATAAATAAATAATAATAATGAGATGGAATCCACTCTTTAGTGGTTTATAAAGACTGATAGGAAGGGGAGAAGATTGTATGATAACTTCATACTATAGCTAGTATTCATATATATGGTAAAAAAGACTTGTTCATGGAGCTTGATGAGAAAGTTAGTGACAGTATTACTTTCAATGATTCCTCTAAAATTCATGTATAGGGAAAAGGTAATCTATTAATATGGTTAAAGAACGAAAGTCAACAATTTATTTCAAATATTTATTATACTCCATATATGAAGAGTAATATATTGAGTATGGATTAACTATTATAAAAAGCTTATATTTTTTTTTGATAAAAGGTTATAGCTTGTTCTTGAAGGATGTTACAGGGAATCTGATTGCTAGAGTACATGTGGAAAAAAAATTGCTTATTTTTGTTGACCATATAAATAGAGGTTGCTAATGTATGTCATCAGGTTATAAAGATCCTACATGCTATGATATTTGATATTTAGTTTGGTGGACTAAAAAAAAATAAGATGGTAAATGTATTGCCTCCAATTAATCAGACTAATCATTTACTTAAAGGATGTCTTTTTAGGAAGCAAACTCAAAAAAACTTTCTAATGGAGTCTTAATTAAGAGTTTCGAGGCCACTATAGTTAACTCACACTAACTTATATGGGCTTATTTCTTCGTGTTCTTTTGCTAAGAATAAGTATTTCTAATTTTGTTTATTGATGACTTCAATAGAAAATATAATGTAATTTGTTTAAAGAATAAAGGCTTTCAAATATTATCATAGCTTTAAAGCTTTTATAGAAATAGAAAGTGGATTTAAAATCTAAGTCTTGAGATCATATAGGAGAGGAGAATTCACTTCCAAAGAGTTTTAATAGTTTTGTGATTAACACAAGATTCTTCAATTTTTAACTACTCCAATATTGCCGTAATAAAATGATGTATAAAAAAAAATTAAATGATTCTAAATAAACAGGAAGCATGATAAAAACTAAGATGTTAAAAAGAAGTTTGGGCTCAAGTTGTCGTTTGTATTATATACTTATTGAATAGGTGTGTGATGAGAGTTGTAACTAATAAGAATCCCCTCAAAGCATGGAATGGGTAAAAGCTAACTATATCTCACTTGAAGATATTGGAAATTATTGTGTATGATCATATTCTTGATGAGTCTGTTTGAAGCTTGATAACAAGAGTAAGAAATGTGTATTTGTTGTCTATGACTATAAAACTAAGGGGTGTAATCTTTACAATCCATGTGATATAAATGTGTTCATTAGTGGATAAATGGACTTTGATGAGGAACCCATTTGGAATTGGCAAGTTCAATGATAGAATTATGATTTTTTTTTCCTTTTATAGAAAAAGAATATGGGATTTAAAATTTACCACTCTTCTACTATCATCAACACATAGTGAAATTGGAGATTCTAAAGGAAGTACAAGTGAAAGGCCCCAGCATACTAAGATACTTGGTAATGTTTATCGAAAAACTGAGAGAATTAATGATCTTATAATGTTTAATCTTTTTTTAAATGATGAGCCAATTGAATTTAATGAAACAGTTGAGAATGAAAAATATAGAGAAGATATGAATGAAGAATTATTAGTAATTAAGAAGAATGACACCTGAGAAGTAATAACTCTTCCTTATAGACATGCTACCATTAGTGTCAAATGGTATACAAGATAAATAAAAATTTAAAAAGGGAGTTAGAAAGATATAAAGTGAGACTTGTCACAAAGGGATATCAATAGTGATAAGGATTGATTATAAGGAAGTTTTTGCTTCAGTAAGGAGAAGAATTTTTAAATGAATGTTAAATTAACCTTCCTCAATGGATATCTTAAAGAGAAGGTTTATGTGCAATAGCCTCATGGATATATGGTGAAAGGATATAAAGACAAAATACTAAAATTAAAGAAATTTTTTATGATCTAAAATAAGTATCGATAGCTTAGAATTACAGAATTGACAAATATTTCCAATTTAATGAATTTAACAAGTATCCTTATGAATATGCTCTCTATATAAAGGTGCATGACATTAGATTTTTTATTGTTAGCTTGCATATGGATGATCTATTTTTACATGTAATAATCTAAAGATATTTGAAGAATTCAATAAAGTAATAAGCTATGAATTTAAGATGATGGATTTAGGAATCATGTTATATTACCTTAGTATAAAAATGATGTAAATGGAGGATAATATTTTAATCTCCTAAAAAAGTTATGCAAAAGAAATTTTAAAAAATTATATGAGTGGTTATAACCTAGTCGACCCTTTAGTGGAATGTAGCATAAAATTATTCAAATATGTTAAAGGCCAAATGATGGATCCAACACTATACCACAGCTTAGTTGGAAATTTGCAATATTTAATTTATATAAAGCCTAATATATTATTTGGAGTTAAACTGGTTAGTCATTATACATAGACTCCATTGTCAACCTATTTGAATGTTATAAGAAGGATTTTACAATACATAAAAGCAAGGTTTTGAAACCGAGACCGGACGTCGAACTGGAGGCCTTACTGGTCACCGGTTCGACCGGTGGTCAAATCGATATGACGTCATAATTACGCAATAATTATATTTAATTATATATAATATTAGTAATATTTTAAAAAATAAAAATTATACCAAATAATATAAAAATTATTTTTAAAAAAATTATTAAACAAATGGTCGAACTAGTTCGACTGTTCAATTGACCGGTTTTCACCGATTCCCACTGGTTCAATTAAGGGTTGGTTTTTAGGAGTGACCCAGACCGGATAGCCGACCGGTCACCGGTCAAACCAGTCCGGGTTTTAAAACACTGCATTTAAGGCACTCTTGATTTTAGGTTATATTGTTCTACCTATAACTGTTGGGCCCCGATTCGCATTAAGCATGTTTAAATTATTTTGAGGATTTTAGTTTGATGATTTTGAATTTGGTTGGAATAAATTAAGGATTTATTGCTTAAGTTATGATTA
>JANZXV010339626.1:0-13080 GCA_027576455.1 Erythroxylum roigii | reverse complement strand
CTAAATGCCAAATGCGGTGCGATAAAAGAGTGTGTGGACCCTGGATCTAGCAGTGCATAAGCTTCAAAATCATAAATAAGAAGTGCACCTGCTACTACTTCTGGAGAATCTTGGGCCTCCTGCCTTGTCATGGCATAGACCCGGGCCTGGGATAGCGGTCGGTTTCCCCGCCCCTCAGACCTCACTGAAGAACTCCCAGCTCTTCCTCTGAATCCCCCTCGGCCTCTCTGTCCAGGTCCACCACCTCTACTTTACTGCACTGTTGTATTACTCCCAGTTCACCCGCTAACTGCAGACTGCACTCCCAAAGTAGCTGGACAGTCTCTAACTTGGTGGTCCATGGAGCTGCATTTAAGGCAAGCTCCAATCAACCTCCAACATTCACCACTATGCCTCTTTTCACAATATTCACAAACTGGAGGCAAATTCTGCGCTGCTCCCCTTCCACTACCACTTTAAACAAATCTGCCCCTCTGCCCATATCCCGACTGCCTGGACCCACCTGAAGATCTGAATGTTCTGGTCGAGCGCTTACTGAAGCCTCTCCTAGAACTACCCTGACTCTCACTTGGTCTCTTTCCTCGAGACACTTGCCCAGACTCTGAGCGCTTTGCCCTCATCAACTGTTCCACTCTTACAGCAGCAGCTCTCAATTCAATGAATGTTCCCATATCAGATCTCGCCAATCTAGTCCTGATTTCCATATTCAACCCATTCTCAAATCTTCTGCACTTGTCTGTCTCAGAAGGGATTATGGCAGTGGCATACCCCATCAAATCATTGAAACGCACTTCATACTCTGCCACTGACATCCTACCCTGCTTCAATTCCAGAAACTCCTGCATCTTCATATCCAGGTAAACTTTGGGCATGAAATTATCTTTAAAGACCCTCAAAAAGTCTTCCCACTTCAGCTGGCAAGGCCTGGTGGTACTGCCTGGAACAGTCTTCCACCATTTATATGCTGGGCCTTGCAACAACGACACAGCATAGTCGAACCTCTCATCAGGCTCGCAGTCCATCTAATCGAAGACCCTCTCGGTCCTCTCTAACTAATCCTCTGCCTCAGCAGGGTCTGTGCTGCCATAGAAGTCCACAACCCCCTGCTTTTGCAGCCTGTCATAAGTCATCTCCCTTATTAAAGGAACTCTAGGAGGCATCTCTTCAGTTCGAGGCATCGAGGACTCCCTACTGGCTCCTACCGATTCTAGGTTAGCTGGCTGATCAACTTGATCACCTAACGCGGATGACCTATAACACACAATAATTTCAATCAATTTTCGCAATTCTGAACAGAGTTCACGCCTAATATGCTATATATCCCAACAGATGCCAACCATGCTCTGATACCACCTAATGTAGCGCCCCCTTACAGCAGAGTACACACCGGTACACCGAGAGGTCATTCCGGTATATATCCCACGATCACGATAAAGGCACACTACGATCAATCACTACACTAACTGCACATGGCATTGCATTACTAATACTAAAAAAACAGCGATATAAAATCCACAACATTTTGAAACCAAATGTTTCTTCATTGCATTTCTCAAAATCATCAATTTACAGAAAGATTCCAATCCTTACTACATAGTCATTTACAAAGCCTAGTACAAAGTATTACAATGCTAAGGACACTATTTACACAAGCTAACTATGTCATCCAAAATATTCTAGTTGACCGACCTTTGCGCCATGGCTTCACTTCAATCTCAATCTACACGGTAATGGAGTCACTCAAAAGCTAAAGTCGCCTATCGATCCTGAAAAACAATAATGCAATTTTGCTGAGTTTTGCGAACTCAATGAGTAACCATCATCGATGGTTCACTCACTCAAGCACATATCAATGCACATAATAATAGTTGCACAATATCATATAGCCATTATTTCATAATTTCGCACAATGAACAATTTTCCTATTCTCATATACACTTACACAATTTTTCCAATCAACCAATTAAACATACTCATCAAATGCATACAATGCTCATGAGATCCTTTTTTCCAATTATTACGTTGTTGAGACCGAGTGCCTGAACTGTCCCGTATCCATTGGATACCGGGCTCATTAATCGGTGAGCCAATGGCTCTGTATCACTTTCGAGCTCGAGGCTCGTTTTCAATCGGTGAGCTTTAAGCTTTAGCGGTGGCTACTCAGGTCCAACTGCCATTATCTGGGTATGCAATCATGAATGAAGTGCATGTAATACAATATATCACGTTTTAACACATAGGTCCCATGTTCACATCAATCAGCACTTCAATAACGCAATTTCCAGTATACAGTCTTCGGACCTCCTGTCCGGCATCCAATATCAATCACATTCAATCCAACATCAATGGAAACACACAATAATTAAGAGGAACCGTCTAGGTTACTCACCGCTGCATCCAAAGCTAGTGCCTGGAAGGTCCGGCAACGTCTGAGGGTTGACGTTCCAGTCGCTCCTCTATAACCAAATAACATACATATAATTCACAATTTGCCCAAATCTAAATGTTTAATAATGCACATGAATGACATAAAAGATGTACAATACATGCATGACAATCCCGGGTATCATTTCCTTATTTACATTGCAAAGCCATTCTCAAAACAAACTCATCTTTTGCTAAAACACACTTTCGGATCTATCATGAATCACACTAAATTAGAGAGTGAAGAAGCAAGAATTAGGCCATACTAGGCCATACTCTCTTCTAGGATAATATTCCCCTATGTCTTATGATTCCGTTGGAAAAAGAATCGCTCAATTTGACTTAGTATATTACGAGGTATACCTCAAACACTTTTGGACCGTACTTAAGTACTATACCAACTTCCATCAAGATTTTGAACATCTTAAGGATTAAATCAAAATTCCATTTCTTCATATGATTTATATCCCTATTTCTCTAGTTTACTTTTAAAAAAATATTCATCTCATTTGGAATCCCATAAGTCCAAATATCCTTAAAACATTGAAGTATGTTCAGTAACTATCCCCGTTGACCCTGTTCTAACGGACTCACATACTTTCTTTTGTTCAATCTCTTTCAATTTAACACCAATGAATACAAATGTTTTTGGAGATATAGGAAATTGTGTTAGAAATCCATTGCCACAATAATCAAGTCATTTGGAGCTCTAGAGAAGGAGTTATGGGCAAAAGAAGCAACCAAGTTTATAATTGATTTCCAATTTAACCTAGTTTGGTGCGAATGCCATAACTTTCTCTACACAACTCTGAGTCCTTTCGTTCTTGTTCCATTTTAAAGAAGACATCTATATCTACAACTCATATTAGAGGCCTCAAAGTGAGATTCAGCCTCAAAACTGGTCAAAAATTCTGTGAACAATAACTGACCTGAGACTGTCCGTTTAACGGACATGAATCGACTAAACAACCCCATTTCACCCGAGAAGGTCCGTTAAACGAACTCCCATATTTGTTTAACGGACACACACTGCCCCTAAGGTATTTTTACACCCGAAAAGGTCCGTTAAACGGACTCCCATGTCCGTTTAACAGACACACATCACCCAAACCCTCTTCAAAGCTTCTTCCAAGTTTCCAACACTTAAGCTATCATCAACTTCACTTATAATTTTCTTAAATTTATCCTTTCTAACACAAAACCACTTCAATACTTCTCAAATTTAACTCACAATGATCCATACTCCATTCAAATGGAGAAATCTACATGGAAACATCTCAAGTCAACTTGAACATGCATTCCCAATTCATACCATCATAAACTCTTAAAGAAAACACAATTCTATACTTTCCTTCATAACTATTTCAACATTCAATTCCCTACCTTCATAACAACATGTAGGTCTCTTTACAACAAAATTCATAACCATCATATACATAAGAATTGTAGTTCTTCCATTGGCATCAAACCTCAATTCATTTAGACAACCATACAATCAAGTAAAACTATACAATTGGAACTCACTCAATAATCAAGCTGTGGCAATTTTTTTTCCAGATTTTTACACCTATTTAATCTTAGCATTAAGCTCATTTACAACACTTCCATTCCTTCATCCATCATCCAATACTCAATTCAACATCAAGCTATCATTCATAAAAATTCATAAACTACAATTGAATACCACCAAACACAAGGCAAATATCAATATACTCATCCAATCCCTACTTTCACACTTCATTCAAAATTCCAACTCTCTACCTTTTTCAATACACTTCCATAAAGTTAAGATTCAACACATAAACTCAAAACACCACATGAACAACTATAAGCATAAATTCACACACATACGCAAGCCTTTCTCATTCATAATTCAATCATCACTTCTACATCATGCTAGCTTCAAATTTATCATATCTATAACATGAAACATGAAACTTACTTGATTTAACCACTTAATCTTCAAGTTTTCCAAAGAAAACACCAAGACCTAGCTTTAACCATCACCATCGATCCTCATCAATCAAGAGGAGTAAAGAGAGGTTTTGTGGAGAGTAAGAAGAAGAAAGCAAGATGACAAGAACAAAAGAAGAAGATGATAGAACTTGGCTTGATCTTTAGAAGAAGGCACAATCCATGGAGAAGAAGGAAGCCACACGAAGAAGAGAGAAAGAAATCACCACAACACAATTCCAAGGGCTTCTAACCAATGAGTGTCGTGAGTGAACATAAGAGGGCTTGATTAAATGTATACTTAGTGGTTAAGTTAATGAAATTCATGGCTCAAAATGTGCCACATGGCAAGCTCTAATAAATCCTTCTAAATTCATCACTTTCAAGCCCTAATTCCCAATAAATACCACTTGTCAATAATTTATATGCCTATATGTCCAAATTCAATACTATATGCAAGTAATTCTACTACCATTGACCAATTGGTCTGCCGCCCGACATTTTTCCTAGTCCGGGTTTTAACCCTGAAAAATTCTAGAAAATTTTCTAAAATTCTCCAAAATTGAAAAATCAATATTGACACTCTCCAAATAATTTTTCATTATCAATAACCCATAATTCTCGAAACTCGCAACCAATTACAGTTATAACCAAATAGACCGGGAATGTCAATGTATGCATATACCATATTTTTCATGTGCAACAATGACATTTTTCACAATAGAAATATGTCACATAATGAATGAACAAGTAATTGCATTTTCTAACCCCTCACTGATCACTCAAAATTTCCCATTATACCCTTCCCGCAGGAACCGGGATGTTACACAATATATGCATAAGTTGAATAGCTTCAACATTTAGTGAATATTTCCTTCAAAGTTATCATGAAACTTTTGAAATTATTCCCAATTGGTAAATTCACCTTTAAAGGATGATGAGATCAACTTCTTTCATGACCATTATGTTCGATCTATTCTCCCTTTCACTTTTAAAAGTGAAGGTTCTAATTTATCGTGATATCTTGAGTTATATACACAAGCTCATCCTAAATGAGAGCCATATCAAGTTTGCCAACCCTAAACCAACTCTACATCACTTTTCTAATCCTTAACTTTATTCCTTATTGAAGTCTAAGCTGGAAAATTTTATTAACAAACAAAACACATTTTGTAAGAAGGTAAACCAAAAAATCAAAGTTTACATTATAAATTCCCCTTTGGGTATAATAAACAATGCAAACAAGAGATTGAATATATCAGTTAAGTCATGTACGTTTAATGTATATATGTTTTTCTTAGTATTTTGGTTTTTTTAAATCTAAATTACCTTAATTTGAACAATTTTTGTTATCTTTTAGGTAATCGTAAATATATTTCTTGAGGATAAGTTTAATTAAAAACTCAAAAGTTTTATAATAAAATAAGAAGAAAATTCATCTTTGAATAAAAATAGTCTTGGAGACAAGCATGTTATAGCGCATATCCCTTTCTAGATAATAGAAAATGGTAAGAAGATCAACAACAATCTGATACACGATTGTTTTTTAAGGCGTATTCCTCTTTGAAACTATAGTGTAAGGACACAACCTTATATACAGGTAAGTTAGAAGCTATGTCACATGGTGGAGTAGATACAGTAGAGTACATGGCTTAAAACATATACATGTTAGTGGTTATGTTCTTTTCTAGAAAAAAATAATAAAATGCAAAGGTAAAAATAGCTTGGGACACAATTGTCTCCTAGACTGTGTCCGTGGTAGAATGCCTATCCAAAGAGTGGTGGAAATCTTAGTAAAAGGGATAGATTTTTTAGTTTAAAATTAGCATTAGCAACTGTGTTTGTGTGTGTGTGTGAGAAAGAGAGAGAGAGTAAAACACATTGTACAACTATCTTCAATAAGGAAAGAAATTTGAACTCATTCTAATAAAGTGGAATACATCAAAAGATTGAGATTTTCATTGAAAAAACCTTTTAATTATTTTTCAACTATTTTCTTCAAGTATGATATGTGGCTAAGCATTTTTAAGTCTAAATAAAAAAAGTCCGAATTTTATAATTTTATGTATTGTTTTTATTATTTAAAAAAGAGTTCGATATTTGTGAAATATCTGTGTTGATCGTAATGATGGTTAGATATAAGAGAAAAATTAAATAAAATCTTAATTGTATACAGAAGTTTGAATAAACTTGTTTTTAGATTGATTAAGGCATTAATCTTATGGATTAGATGTGGTACTAGGAATAGACGTACAAAATGCTTCTATTATTAAGGTTAAAAAATTTATGAGGTTTTATATAACTTAGAGAGTTCTTAGATATTAATTGTTAGTCCCTAATGGTTCCTAAGAGGGGAGTGAATTGGGTATTTATAAAATTCAAGAAGTTTTTTCTAATCAATGTACTCAAATAATAACCAATATGAAAAAAATAAGGAAATTTCTTAAGATTAATTAATCAAATAAAGAGGATAGGGAAAAAGAATGCAAACCGATTTATAGTGGTTTGGTGAACAACCCTTGCCTATATCCACTCCTAAGACTCTTCCTAGAATTCTAATGTAATTCTTCTTTCCAGGTGAAAATACCTTTATACAATCTTTCTCGGTAAAGAGCAAGCCTTTTTATAATCTTCTTTCGAGGTGAAGAGGAACCTTAATCCCACTTGGAAAACTCCTAAAAACAATATCTAACTGATAGGCCCCTCTTTTGAAACCACTAGGCAACCTGCTCTACTCCCCATGGTGACCCTCCAATCGATATCTAATCTAACTGGAAAGTTCTCGTGGAGCTAAATCTATTTCCCTTTTTATTGAAAAGCTTTACCTAAACAAAAAAGATACAAGCAATGGATTTTTTTAAATCATTTTATTAAAAACTTCAACAGCACAACTACTATAAGTTGACATTCCCAAAATTTTCAAAGTTCCTGTAAAAGTTCAAAACACTTCTATATTCACATCAAAATCTCCATTACAAATTTTGGACTTCAAGTACACTCATATGCAATCTCAACAATTACTTTAATAAACTTTAAAAAGCTAAAACATATTCATGCATTTCATTGCAAAAACTCTTTATATACTTCCATTCTTTACACAAATGTACATCACAAAACATGTTCAAAGATATATAATAGTTCCAAAATATTTACAAGGTAAAATTGCCTACGCAACAACATGTGCTGAAGTTGACTGCTTGTGAGGTGGACTCTCTGCTATTGAAGCCCCTAATGCACCTGGGAGGTTTTATTTAAAAATAGAAAATAAAGTATGAGCTAAATAAGCTCAGTGAGTGTTTACAACTTCTATTCAAATCATCAAATTCATTTCATTTCATATAATTCAATACTAAAATGAAACACATACATTTCCTGAAATCAACTTTCTCAAGTTACTATTGAAGTATTACACTATATAGCCCATTGCTAATTTTTGAGCCATATGGTACCCTTAAGCATAAAGTCACAGAGTTGGTTCTACATCGCTTACTCACAAAAGTCACGAAGCTGGTTCTACATCGCTTACCTGCGACTGGTTAATTACTAGTTACAAAGTTGGTTCTACATTGCTTTCCCGCACTAGGTCAACCACTAAATATCGGTAGTTACAGAGCTGGTTTTATATCACTTACCTGTACTAAGTTAACCATTAGTTACGAAGCTAGTTCTACATTGCTTACTCGTACTAGGTTAACTACTATACATTGGAATAATAACACATTTAAAGCCTAACAGTGTACCCTAGGCTAAAAATTCATTTCCTCTTATTCAACCAATACATCATTTCCATCTAACTTTAAATCGTATGAAATTCAACTTTCAAACCTCAATTCATATATTGCTAAAGCATAAGCATATAATAGCAATATTTACTTGTAATGACTCATTCACATAAAACTCATAATTATGCAATTTAAAATCACATGTCATCAATTATTTTTTTATTTTTCAAAGACTTTATTCATATAAAATAATTAAAATACAATCACAGTTAAGCAACGTTATCGCCAAGTACACTCATGCATTATGTGCCTTTCCTTTAACTACACAAAGCAAATTTTGCTTAGGCATTTATTTTCAAATTAAAAAATAAGACAGTAACACTATATATATTCGGTTTAACTGAATTCAAAATCAGTATTTAATCGCATCATATGTACGCTAATCGTATGCACCATGTCACGGTCATGCATGATGAGTCACGATCATAACTCCTGCCTAGAATTCATACCTTTATTTGTTCTATAATTTTCACAGAACAAACACTAAAATTAAGTTTTGAGGTCTTCTAGACATTTGTTCCCCTAAGTCTCTAGTTTTCATATAATTAAAAACCAGGCCATTTGAACTTCTAAATCATGAAACATGTACCAAACATCACAAGTTGCTCCAACATGGAGGCAACATCAGATCACCATATTCAATCTTAAATTCCAATATGATTTAACCAAAATTAAGTTAGGGTCTCTTCTAGATATTCTTAGTACTATGTCTTAGATTTCATCTCCAATTAGAATCACCCAATTTGGAGGTCTTTTGGCCAAGTTACGACCACAACACTAGGACTGTTCAAGTAAACCTAGTTATTTCCTTGTTGAATATTGATTGAATTGGTGTGTAAAAGGATGATGGATAGAATAAAATTATTTTTTCTAATTCATATTTTTCGTACTCATTGAAATATTCAAGTTGAATGAAATTACATGTTATTTGCACACATATATCCATCTTTTTTTTTAGCTTTTAAACCTAAGAGCAAATTTTCAAAATTTTGTGAAGCTTTTGTTATTCTTTCATATATGTGTTATCATTGTGTAGTAGAATGATTCTAGAACTTGCTTTTATTATACATATTGAGACCATGTTTGTTGAATTAGAAGCATTGGCATGATAAAGGCATTTAGATTTACTAACTTGCTTAGCCTATTTCTTTGACAATTATCATACCCTAAAATTTACCTTTAGGAATAACCAAGTTAAGCCTTAGCCTTTTTCAATGCTTAAACCCAAATTATAAACCTTTATCCTATTTTTCTTTGAAGACCTTTTTATTATTTTTGAACCTTAAAGGTTATAGACTTGAAATTTGTGAAAAAAGCATAAAAAAGAAGAAGAAAAAATGAAAGGAAAAAATGAATAAATATATAGTACCAATGGATTTACATTTGAAGGACCTATGTGTATTTATAAACAAGTCTTGAAACATATTGTGTAGTAAATTTCCTTCAAATCAATCCTTGTTATTGTCCCAATCATACCTTACCTAAGCTCTATTACAAACTTATAATACCTTTGGATAGGTGTTTCTAGTTTGGACATAAATGATGGAGACATGATTTTATTGCAAGTATATGGTATGAATTTTACACTGCATTGATTGAGAGTTTTGATACTTTTCAACCAAACACTTGAGTGCAATGAGTGAAATATTGGTGAGGGTGAAAACATATATGTTTTTTATTTCAATGCGATTGTTGATTGATTACTATTAATATTGCTTAGGGAGTTAATTTTAGGACAACTTGACTCTAATTGTATGTTTGTATAGTATGAATGGACACTTGAGATTGATGATGAATTGATGTTGTGGAATTTATAATTTTGATTATAGTTTACTTGAGGATAAGCAAAAGCTTAAGTGTGGGGATATTTGATAGATGCGTAATTGATCGTAATTTTACCTCATATTTGATGTGTTTTTGCTTGATATTTTATATTTTTGTTGTATATGTGGTACTTAATGTGCTTCAAGTGTGTTGATAGGCTATAATTGCCTTCACGAACTTAAAGGAGAAGAATTCAAAAGAAAACACAGCATAAAACAATGAATCAAAGCACAAAAGTGATGCACAACTATTCATCAAGCCGTGCACTTCTTCCAATCCATGTAGAATTACGATTTTCAGAGTTTTTGGAAATACACAACCCTGTACCAGACAGTGTAAGTCTTAAAAACCCTAATTTTCAAAATAAAAAAGATATTTTCGGCAGCTAATGAAGGGAGAAAACATTAGGAGGCGATTTCCAGATGTGGAGTTCGTTCTTTAGGGATGATTTTGGTCCTGAGAAGTAGAAAACACAAAGATTGATCGAAAGATCCATCTGAATACAAGATCAAGCCTCTACATCGCGAGAATATTCGATAGAAGACAATAAGGGAGATTTAGAATTATGAACCCATTATTTTCAATTCGTTTTTCTTTCTGTTTATGCTTGATTTTGTGTTTGATAATATGTAACTAAACCTCCAGGAAGTATTTAGGTTAGATGAACCTTATGTTAATACTTTGATATGATTTGATTCTTTTATTAATGCAATTGGTTTGATTGATTGTTGTGATCCAATTACTTGTTTTATTTATATTTTAGTAATCTGGAATATTAGACTATAATCTAATTTCATACGTAGCAATTAAAAATTCCTAGGTTGAATAGATCTATGGTAATTGGAAGGAGTTGATTACAACCTTAGAGATAGGATGACATAAATATTCCAGATTAGGGTCAAACCTAATAAAGAGATACATAAAATAGTAACATAATCCTATGAAATTTAACCTGAGTAATTCGGTTAGAAACCTTAGGATTAGTTATTAGTAGACTCAAGGTTAGCTACTAGCATACCATATGAGTCTCCACGGTCCAATAAATCAATAAAACAATTGCATATTAAAAATTCAATATGTTAAGGGTTTAGGGGGGATTCGAAACCTAGATATTAATTCTCGATATCGACAATTTCCTAAATGCTTCCTTAATGTGATGTTCAATTTCATTACCTATTTTATTTTACTTACCTTAATTTTAGTTTCTTTTCATTAAAAACCTAAAATCAACCATTAGGCTAAATAATAGGGGAAGGGTAATTACTAGTATTCATCGTCTTTGTGAGATTGACCTGTACTTGTCGGTACTAGCTATAGCTATGTCGTGCACTTGTGGTTATTAGAATATTGACTATCACAAAATAAATCAATCAATTACATCAAATTGAAATTTCATTATTTTTGGGTTTCAAATTTAGGAATTTTAATCTTTTCTTAATTAAAGATTATCCTTTTAAATTGATGCCTTTATAGCTAAATTATATTGAGTCAAAGTTATTTCCCTTTCAATTATATCAATACCTCTTTATTTTTTTCAATTTTGGTACTTTGGGGTTTTGTTCATGTTTCATTTTTTGAAATTTTGGTGTTTTTCAAAATTATATATTATTTTATGAAATTGATTGTTGGATATTGGAAATATGCTTTAATTTATTACAATTCCAACCCTTAATTTTGTCAAAACTTGCCCTTAATGCTTTAATTGAATCTTTCAGTTGAGGTATAATACCGAAATTGGGGATTTTTCAAATTAGACACAATTATGGATTTTGACTCCTTAAATATTTGATAACACTATTTGATGAGAAAGTTTATCATTCTTAACCAAATACATTTTGCTTATTTCTACTGAGTTAGTTCGAAGCATGACACTTTACATTTTTCCTTTTACAATTAATGATTTCTTTTTTATGATTCCAAAAAGGGGAAGAAAGATTGATGATATTAGCTTTAATGGGAGTGATGACATTTAAAGGAAGTGATGAAATTTAAGGGAAGTGATTGTTTTATTGCTTTTGTACTTTTTGTACTTTATGTGATATGCTTGAGTAAATTTATGTTATCTTCATGTATGGATATTTCTTTGATTTTTAAATATCTCTTATCTCTTTTTTTTTCTTGATATTACATCATGCTCTTCATATTAAAATATGATTTATGCATGAATTAAAGGGAAGCTAGTCACAACCTTAATATTTGTTTGTAAACCTGATTTATTATTGTTCTATAATATAACAAGTGTTTTGTCATCATCAAAAAGGGAGAGATTATTAAACCTATGTAGCTTATACTAGATAATAACAAAACACAATTACTATTAATGAGTTTATTATTTTGATGAAAAGAAATATAAGAACAAATTGAAGTTATAAACTTAAGAAAATAGCTTATGAAGTTGATAAAGAGAAGTTAAGGCTTACAATTATTGAAATGAAAATCAAACTAAGAACTGTTGAGCCTTGTTTCTGAAGCCCAACAATCGTTTCGGAGTCATAAAGCGTGAGACGTGAGCGTATTTCCTATAGGGTTATTACCTTGGAATCTCTTTAGCCCTTATCGTTTTATCCTCATTCTCATAACATCCCAAACCACAAAGAGCGAGCCCACACCAGTCAGACACCCAAATCATCTTTTGACTTTTTTTTGGGAAAAAAATGTAGTTCCATGTATTTAGTTTATTTTGAAATAAGAACCACCTCATTCAGAGCTCTATAGCTCAAGATATGCTTAAAAACTTGAAATATGTTCAAAACCTAGTTATGTTGTTCTAACCGATCCCTCATTTTCTTTCCATCAATCTTTTTCAATTCAACACCAAAGACTATCTTTTTTTTTTTGAAAAGGTAGAAAAATGTGTTATAAATTCATTGCTTCAAGAATCACTTCATTCTGAGGTTGGATGATGAAGTTATGACCAAAAGAATCCAACATGTTTAAGTCCTTAATCATTTTGTACCTGTCTTGGCGCAATTGTCATAACTTTCACTACAGATGTCGGATTGATGTCATTTTTGGACGGTTTGAAAGAGGACTTCTAGATCTACAACATGAAGAATCGAAGTGAGATTCTACCTCTAAAAAGGTCAAAATCGCGATT
>JANZXV010339565.1:0-13089 GCA_027576455.1 Erythroxylum roigii | reverse complement strand
ATGAAACAAAGAGAATTATACTTGAAACTGAGGGGCATTTTATGTAATTTAAATATATGAGAAATATATTAAGATGTTGACTAGAGAGAAGAAAGATCTAAGATTGATGTTATTTAACATATTTGTGGATTTATTTTAGTTTTTCATTTCATTTCATTGTTTATCTTTTGTGTGATTGTAAAATTTTACTATGAATGTAAGATTGTAAGATTCAACATGTTTATGATCATGTTTGTTTTTCATTTTCAATTTGACTAGTATAAATGTATTTATACTTTCTACTACTGAATGAAAAGTTATCCATTATTGTCAATAATTGTTTAAAATTACTTTTGAGAGCAACCAAATTGTTTAAAGGAATGTATTATACATAGAAGAAGTAGTTACAAAAGAAATATGTTCATTTAGTTGGTTTATAAAATATACAAAATATAAGATATAGTTACAAAATACATCAAATATAATGCATGAATTCTAGGCAAACATAAATTTCATAGTATAAATAAACTTGTTCATTCAGTTGATCTACAAAATACAATGACAAACTAATTATAAAATACAATAATTGCGTGGTTTGTTAACTTATTGGTCGTTGATCCTAATCATTGCGCCTCTTTTAGCGACTATAGCTTGTAATTGTCTTGAATGATGCTAGATTTGCCTTTAAACTAAGGCCTCTTAGTTTAAATACAAATTGAAAGATGTTATGTAAACCTATCTTTATTTCCTTTGAGTTGTATTTATAAAACTAGCAACTTGTGAACTGACATATTATTCAACATGTATAGAAATTTAATATTGACCATAAGTACAAGTATCTAGGTATATGTTAAACTCATATTTACGCTTCGTTGACTAGTTAACATTCTCAATGGCTGACATGTTGCTTTAAATGCGGGTTTGTTGAATAAAATTTGGTAAAGTAAGTATTATATTTCATTTAGTCATTATTTTTAAGAGAAAATAATATGTTCTTACATATAATGCTTATATAATTGTTGGCCCTTTAGTTGAAGTTCTTTCAAACTACAAAATAATACAAATAACATTAACATTGATAATCAGATAAAAAGATAGTAAACTAGTAGTCATTTACATTGACAAGTTATTCATGAGATCTTGTTATATTACATTTTCTATCGTTGTATTCAAAAGCACCACATTTTCTACTTTTATGCACTTATCCTTTTTGTGATGCCTTGCTTGCACTTGGTACTTTAATTGGTTCATTCTAATCTCTCTCTCTCTCTCTCTCTCTCTCTTTTTCCTTTTTTGACCTTCCTGACATCACTTTCTTGGCTCGTAGATGTATTTCTTATAATCATTCAATGACCAAAAGATCACTAGTCTAATAGACTGCAAAACTTGATCATATACTCTTAAAAACGTGTTCTTATTATAGCAACCCTTGATAATTGCTTTCATTTTTATTTATAGTGATTGATAAAACTAATAAAATTTTTGTATGGGTAACCATATAGGTCCTGTGCTCTAAAACTACAACAATGGTCTCCTCTTAATCTTGCAATACGTTCTTTTGTCCCCTTTACTAACATTATATGCTACATTGTCACTCCATATAATCCTCCATTCTATTACCTCCTAATATTTTTAAGCTTCTTGACAACTACATGTGCAATATCTGATTTCCATAGTATATACATATACCCTCCTTTTAGCATGTCTCTTTATTATCATTATCCTTATAATTTTTAGCATACTAATGACTGGTCTGCTTCTTGTTAGTAGGACCCATCTGTAAAAAGTTTCACTTATGTTATTATCAACGATTGAACATTTTGACGCAAATGATCGATATGACCCCTAGCTCAAGTCTCTTATGGATATTCAAGTAATGAAAAAGCACACCTAGATTTAAATTTGTCTAAGTTTTTTAATTGCTTATTAAAGTCTTCAACATATATAGATCATGTATGTGCCCAAAATTGCCTCCTTGAGTTTTTACCACTCCAATGTCTATGCCAATTATGGTAAATATATCTGGCATACATTCTATGACAGGCATTTGGTAATATAGTCTCAATAGCTTTTATGAATCCTTGGATACACAAGTCAAATAATGTAGGCAATAACAGATCACATAATAAATAAACAAAAGGATACATTTATGTACCTTTTGCATGTCAGGCATTATCGTGACTCCATCCCTATGTTCTAACTCCAAATCATCTAATAAATCAACTCTATGAATTAGTATTTTCAACTTCAATCAAAAAAAGAGGGGAAAGAAGACAAACATATAAGCCTAGCGGGCTACTCCACCTATTTCCAATTGATTTTAGGATGGAACCTTTCTTAGGCTTGTGTGTGGTCTAATTTTCCTCCTCTTGTGGGCCTGTAGGCCTATTTTAAATTTAACAGTGTCTCCATCCTTCTTTCATAGGTATAACACAAATATATAACATCTAATATTTCTTGATTCCTTGACAATTGCAGTTCCACTATTGGATCCTTATAGCTTGGAATGTTCATGAGCATAGTCTAATACGTTCTCCTTCCTTAACTTCTTATTTGCAATCCTATATATAGTCTAATACATTCTTCAATCATTTTAGTTGATTCTATACTAGTCTTTTCTATAATTATTTCCCTAAAGTGTCAGCTAAAAAACATTGTTGATATCATCTTATGCTTGTTTATTATGAAACATGCATTGTTAGACTTATATGTCTTAATTTTGAAATATTTGTACTTATTATCATACGCTACATATAGTTCCACTTACGTCTTTCAATGTGTCTTACTCTAATCTACTTGGACTCAATTTTTCCATTTAACAATAAACCTTATTTGTAAGGCCCCAAAATATACCCTAGATGAAATGTTACATATTTATGAAAGTACAAGATTGATATGAGTTAAAATTGTGCTATGATTTGAAAATGAAAGATATATGAATATTTATTTTGATACATTAAAATAATTGTTCATGCATCCATTGACATTTTTCCGGGTATAAGTGATTTTTTATGTGATTAAAGTGTGAATTTTGGATTAATTGTGTTACAAAATTTATTTGGTGATAAATGGATCAATTATCACCGAATAAGAGGCAAATTATTAATTGGCCAATGGATAAATTATGGAGTGATAAATGGATCAATTAATGTGTGACATGTGGACAAAGAGTTAAGTGACAATTGGTAACCTTACTTGGAGGACACATGTAACACATGCATTGGAGACATGTGTCAAGCCTTAAGAGAGACACCTAGTCATTAGGAAAAGAAGGTTTCTGCAACTCTTCCTTGGCTTCACCGAAAACACAAAGACCTCCTTCTTGTTTGTTTGCTTCACCCAAACTCTCCACCATCAAACCTCTCTTCTTGCTCATTTATGTATTTTGGCTTTTAGTTTAATTACCAACTTTTCACCTTACAAATCAAGAGCTGAATCACTCCAACCCATTTGGGGTTTTCAGTTGTCTCTCTCTATCCTTGACATTCTACACTGAAAATTTGGTAAATTCTAGAATTTTGCTAAAGTTAAACCAAGTAAGTAATGCTTTAAGTTTTATGATGGGGTAAATGATTTTTGTTGAGGTTTTAATGTTTGTAACAGAATGCATGCATGAATGATGTATATTTTCATGCTTGTGGATTGCTGCATATGTAAAAGGGTGTTGATGCATGTGTGGGTGGTAAAAGAAGAAGCAAATTCAGTGATATGATTAACAAGATGAAGGATTATAGCATTGGAATATGATATATGCAGTATTTTACTGAACATATATCTCTATTTAGGGCATAACTTGTCTGTGAATATCCAAATTGGATGGAGCTTGATTTAGAGTAAATGAGAGACATAGAACTACATTTTTCATGAAAGAATCGAATTCAAAATATGTCTTTAAGAGTCTGGAAATTTGGCTTGAATTTGAAATTGGTGTTCTGTCGAGGTTCGAAAATAGTATGTGGATTTTTGATTATAACTTGCAGGATACTGAACTAAAATGTATGATATTGGTTTCATTAGACTTTCAAGACATTAAGGAATATTTGATTAGTAGAAGATGTTGCCTAAATACCCCATTGTTGAGGTCAAAATAGTAATGAAAATTAGACCTGAAATTTGCTTAAGAAAAATCTGAAAAAATTGATAGGTTTATGATTGATTTTATGAAAAACAAATTGGTTTGAGAATGAGTTGAGATGATATGGAAGTGAATGTAAGGGTAGTTTTGATTGTGTATAGAATGACTAAACTGAGAAAGTAGTAAAGTGATAAGTGCAGAAAATGTTGTAAACAAAGGTTGAAGATGATGAACAGTAGTGAAAATTTTCTGGTTTTGGTATTTGTACTTAATCTTGCATTTTGAGTTGTTTTATAGTAAGGTGAGTTGGAATGGGGGTGGAAATGTAGAAAATATAAGTTAGAAATGGAGTAGAATGAATAACTCAGTAGGGAGAAGAGTAAAAAGTCTGCAACTTCGGTGATGAAGATGAAAACCTGCATTTTTTAGAGAGAAAGAAGGTGATGGTTTGCATGTAGTTTTTGAACTAGAGTATTTATACTGAACAACTTTAAGTCTTTTGGATATAACTTTTATATCCGACCTCCAAATGACTTGAGAATTGAACCAATAGACTCTTAAGACATTTTTCTTTCTCTCCATAAAAATTTAAAGCCATCTGAATTGATTTGGAAGAGATTGATTGGATGAAAGTGAGAAAATGTGCTAAAATGTTATGAACTAGTGAATTTTCACTGAACATGCTTCGGTATTGTGATTATATCTTGATCTGCAGAGTTTCGAATGAGTTGATTCTTAATTCAGATTAAACTTGAGACATATTTCTACAACTTTTTTAAAGAAGTCAAATTTTAATTCTGTCTCTAAGATTTTCAAAATTGGCATGAAATTGGGTATTGGCTTAGGCTGTAGCACTACCAGGGACAAAAATCATGTCCTGTGATAATTGAATAAAATGTATTGATGTAGGCTGAACTAGACTGAGGTGTCTTCACCAAAGTTGTAGATTATTCTCTTAGCTTTAAATTGGTATAAAGTTTGTAAGTTTTGGATATTGGAATTGAGAGTTATGAGGTGTAAAACTTGGAGGCATGATCATGCATTAGCCAAAATTTCAAATGTGCATAGTCTGTGGTATTTAGAGCATAACTCATTGAATAATAAACTAAATTGTATGATCTTAGTATCATTAGAAACTTAGGACACAAAGGAAAAGTTTTCTAGAAGAGAGTGTTATAGAAATACATCATTTTTTTGATCTTATTGATTATATAAAGTTGACCTGAATGAGGTGCTTCAAGCAAAAGCTGGAATAGTTATTGAATGTATGAAATTTGGAACTTTTGAAGTACAATTGATATTCACATCAGTTTAGTAAGAACATATACCCTATAATTTGTCATGAACATGCATCATACATATTCAGTATACATAAATGAATTTTTAGTCATGCACAATAGTGATTTGTATATGTGTTAAATGTTATAGAGGAACCCTTAGAGTGACCGATTCTAGATATTGCTGGGACTTCGAGGTAATAAACAATAAAGGAGCTTTTGGTGAGTAGTCTTAGATGGTCACACCTTACTTTGTTCTGCTTGTTGAATTTGATTTATGCTGATTGTGTTCTGAATACCGGACAATGATTGTTCGAGGCGTTTGATGCATGTTTATACCATTGGAAGTGCTACTTGCATGTGAATATGATTGACTACTTGCTTTGCATATGAAATGTCTGAAATAAATTTGTTTTGTTTTAAAACTGTTGAGTTGTAGTTGTGGGTAAATAAGCATGCCTAGAAGGGTCTGCGGTTGCTTCTGTGATACTTCGGTGTCTTCTGTTATCGACACTTCAGTGTCTTCTGTTAGTGATACTTCGGTCTCTTCTGCGACACTTCGGTCTCTTCTGTGACACTTCGGTCTCTTCTATATAAGTCCCGTTATCCGCTTTTGTATATGAATTTAGTAGTCATCTAATTTCGTACTATAATATCTGTTTGATTAAATTATGTTCTAATTGTAAAGGGTTTATACCCTCTTGTGTTATGCAGTTTTGTTATTTATAAAACTCTGTTGAAATGCTTTTTGCCCGACTTACTGTCGAAGAAATCTTTGAATGCATGTTGATGTTGTTACATGATTCAGTGTGATGATTTGTCAGTTTATGTATGGATTAGTTATTACTCACTAAGCTATATGCTTAGCAAGGTGGATTTGCCCCGTGTAGATTTAGAGAGAAGGACTTAAGGACTGGACAAGTCAACTGCAATGGCCAAAGGAGTCTGAGTTTTGTATTGCTCAAAATGTATTTTAAGTTTGTTTTGGGCTTGTTTATGACTTTGGATTTTTGTTTGAAGGATTGTAATAACCTTAATTCAGGCTGGTTTCTGAAATTATGTTATGTATTGTATGTTGGTTTGAGATTCTGGAAAAGTATGTGTGAAGTGTTTCGTATGTTTTGGAAATGTTTATATTTGTATGCTATGCTTCCGCGAAATGTTTTGGTTTGTTTGTACTGTCTTGTGTGTCATCCACATATCCTCCCAGGGGGTATTAGGGTGTCACATCTTTTTGGTATCATAGCATGGTTCAGGCGATTCTGGTTTAACCAGCGCTTAACTATTGCTTCTATTGAGTGTACAAGTTGTGTTTTGGCCTAATGCGGTGTCCCATATTTTGTCTGTAGAATTACAATGGACGGATCTCGCAATTCTGTTGACAAAGTTGCTGAGAGCAATCAACCGGAGCAAACTCATCCGGTAATATCTGGACCCTCTGGGGTCAATCGAGGAGAAGCTGGGATGCCACCTCCTCCCCAGCTTAGGAAGAGGCTTTGATTAAGTTGTCCCAGGATATGATGACGTTGCTGCATCAGATGACAGTACCTAAAGCTCCAATTGATCAGCTGCAGAATTATGGAGCGAAGGAATTTACTAGGACATCTTTGGAGGAATAAGAAAGAGCGAAATTTTGGATTGAGAAGGTGAAGAGGGTATTGGATGAAATTAATTGTCTAGCATAGCAGATGGTGCAATGTGTTGTCTCCCTTTTATAGGGAGCAGCTTATGAATGGTGGAAGTTCGTTATGAGAAGTCCTCAGTTGTCGGTACCTCTAACTTGGGATTACTTTGCCCAAAAATTTAAAGCTAAGTATGTGACAGAGGCGTACAAAAAGGATAAATGGAAGCAATTTTTAAATTTGAAGCAGAGAAACTTATTAGTTGTTGAGTATAATTGGGAGTTCAACTGACTCAATAAGTATGCCCTTGAATCTGTGCTTATTGAGGAGTTCTGATGTCACTAGTTTGAGGATGGATTGTATGATTCCATCAAGGAGCATATGGCAGCAATTACTCTTGTAACATCCTGTCCCCATACTAAGGGTTAGAACCCTAAAATTCGGTATATGTGAGATCAATGAGAGATTAAGAAAAATGCATTTTCATGCTCATGTGTTGGACCCCAAATTTTTCTTGAAAGTTAGAACTATTATATGTAAAAATGGTGGAAGTTAAAAGCTGGAAAATGTAATTGAAACATGTTCATTGAGTATGCTTCGGTGTTTTAGACATAACTTTTGCTTTAGTTGTCCAAATGAGATGATTCTTAATTGGATTAAACTAGAGAAATAGGGATACAAATGTTATGATGAAACCGAGTTTTAATTTAGTCTATAAGAATTTCAATTTTGGGATGCAATTTGAGTGCATAATATTGTTTCAGCATAAGAATAGTCTGAAATGTTTGGTGTATAACTTTCAAATTACTGAACCAAATTGAATGATTTTGATGTCATTAGAAAATTAAGACAAGAAGGAACATTTTTATAGAAGGAAGTGCTATCAAATTCCTTCAATTGCATGATTAGAAAAAGATCTTGATTTTAAAAGGAGTTAAGCATGATTTAAATAAATTTTGAGGTCTTTCTAGATTAATTATTTTATTTGGAGTTAATTACTATGTTGATGTTGGTAGGATTTTTAAAATATGGATTAGTTGAATTAAGTAGCAAGAGTGTATATGTATGAGGGCTTTTTGGGAAGATCACTTAAGCATTTAAGTTACAAGGCATATATGTAAGGGTAAATTGGACATTGTTCAGTCATTAATGGTATACAAAGGAGAAGAAAAGGTGGTCTTACATTGAAGAAGAAGCAAAAAACGAAATTGGAGAGAAAAGAGAGAGAAAGTGTTGTTGGAGAGAAAGGAAAGGAGAGAAAAAGAAGAAAAGCTAGGGTTTCTTCATTTCTTGGTTTTCAAGAGGGATTTTGAAGTTTATTCAAGAAGGAAAAAGGAAGAGGAAGATTAGAGCTCTCATTCAAGCCAAGAAACTTTTCATTTGGTGAAGATTCAAGGTAAGTTTGATCTTAATATTTTGGGTTTTTGAAAGGGTTTTGTTTCATATAGCTTAAGAAATATATGGGTTTAAGAATTCTAGAATCAATTTTGGTGATTATGTCTTATGGGTTTCTAAATTGGAATGCCTATTGATTTGGAGAATTTTGTCAATGTTGAAGAAAATCAAGAGAGGCAAGAGGAGCAAGAGTAGAGGCTTTTTGAGCAAGGTTTCCAAGTAAAGAAATTAAGGTAGGTTTCATGTTTATAATTTAAGGAATGAGCCATAAATGTTTTCTTTTGAATCAAGAGAATAAAATGATTTCAATGGCTTTATAAATATTGCATCATTGCTTTTGAATGATTTGAGAATTTACTATATGCTTAGCATGTGAATGTTGTTGATGAATTGGAATTGCTAAATGAAAAGGGTTTTTGAAAAATTGCATGTTCATGAAAAACAAGTTTATGAAATGTTGCCATTTGGGCATTCTGTTTTCAAGTCATGAATTACATGTTATGTGGATTTATGGCGGTCTGTTCTGTCAGTCAAGTGCACTTGTCTAAAGGCTTCTCCCACCTAGCAGTTAGTGGCTTGGAGCTCCTTCACAGACTGCCTTAAGTCCATGGCTACGCAAAACCATTATATGGGATTGTAATAGTACGTTCTGTTTACTGCTACACAAGACCATTCTATGGAATTGTGTTAGTACGTTCTGTTTATAGACCTACCCAAACCATTTCTGATGTGCTTATATGTTTATGATTGTGACAAGTTTGATGAATGCATGATTCATGATGTTTATAAATTTCTTGATAAGTTGTGAATTTGAGAAATATTTTTTACATGGATTTTACGTGAAATTTTACAATCGAAATAAATATTTCAATGGTTTTTGCTTGTTATCGATTATAAGCTGTTACGCACAAGCTTTCAAGCTTACCCCCATTTTCGTTCCATCTCCAGGTGCTAAGCAAGGGACCGAGTGAAAGAAAGTCAAGACATCATTCCGAATTTACATGTTTTGTTTTATTTTGGAGTAGTTTATGTAAAACAAGGCTTGAGATGAATTTTGAGAATTATTGGGTTTTGCATCTTTTGTACATTGGATTTTGATATTGATGATGTAATATGGCTTGGAAATGCCAATAAAGCTTTGTAAACTCTTGTTTCATGACGATAATGAAATGTGAATTTGTGTATGGATGATTGTCAAAATGAAATGTGAATTTGTGTATAGATGATTGTCAATTTGGAATGTGAATTTGGGTATAGATCAAGGTGGAGTTGAAATATGAATTAATTAAGGATGAGATTAACTTGGAATTAAGTACATTTGAAGAAGCTGTCCACTTGAGTTGATGAACTTTGAACATGAATTGTTGTTATATATATAGATATATATAAGTGAGATACCATGGAAAAGAAAGATAGGAATGTTATGAATCATGAGATGTTGTTCAATATAAATAGTCAAATGAATTGAGGTTGAGAATTTGATGAATTCCAATTGGTAGTTGAATTGTTGTGAATGATGTTGTAATAGAGGAAGTGAAGTTGGGATAAATTTCAAGATTTTCATGAGGGTAAAATGTGTGTTCTGAATTCCAGGGAAAAACTGGATTAATTTAGGTAGAATTAGACAAAGTTACCTTCATGGAAGTTGTAGCTAGTCTTTCTAGCTTTTCAAAGACATAAAGTTTGTAATTTTTAGATACCGGAGTGAAAAGATATGATTGTTACAAGATGTGATGCTACACGGAATGTATGCATCGGACAACTATGGTATATTGATGAGAATGTGTGGTTTTGATGAACCAAATGGGATGGGAATTGAGAGTTTTATGAGATAAATTTTGTGTTTGAATTGGTATGGAGTAATTTTGCACTAGAAGAGTTGAATTTCGGAAGATTATGAGTGAACATGATGTTAGATTAGATTTAGGAAGCATTGGAGAGGCTTTGGAGGGGTTTGGGGAACCCCTATGTTCGTTAGATGGACTTTAGGTCTATTAAATGGACCTTATCAGGTTAAAAAGGACCCCTAGCATTGCAAATGTCTGTTAAACGAAGTTTACCTTCTCGGGTGAAAAAGAGCCCCTAGGCCTGACAATGTCAGTTAAACGGACATTCAAGGGATAGCTACAGTAAATCACAATTTTTATCCCTTTTAGAGAAAATCTCGCTTTGTGGCCTTCACAAAGTTGTAGATCTAGACATCTTCTTTTACACGGTTGAAGAAAGAACTCAATACAACATTTGTATTGAAAGTTATGGCAATTGAGCCAAGATAGGTACAATATGAATAAGGACTTAAACATGTTGGATTCTTTTGGTCATAACTTCCTCATCCGACCTCCAAATGAAGTGATTATGAAAACAATAGATTCCTAAGACATTTTCATATCTTGTCATGAAAATTAGGATCTTTTGGAGTTGATTTGTAAAAGTTTTCATTAGAGAAAGTGAGGGGCCGGTTGGGAGAGCATGATTGGGATTTGAACACATTTTGGGTTTTTATGCATATCTTGATCTATAGAACTCCGATTGAGGTGGTTCTTGCTTCAAAACAAACTAGATACTTAGAGATACAATTTATTTGAAGAAGTCAAATTGAAATTCTAGTTTGAAGATTTCCAAAGTCTGTTCACAAATAGGAGAAATGAGTTCGAGTATAGTGGCTGATTTGTGTGGGCATGCCATTGAACAACTTGTGAGGAAATTTTTTGGATGTTATGAGAATGAATATGAACTGATAATGGTTAGGGTGATTTCTTGGAATACTCTCATGTTTCATGATCAGGAGTGGCTTCCGAAAACAGGACCTAACATGTATGGTATCAGAGCGCCAGAATTGAGATCTTACATGGGCATTTTTGAAATACATGTCAAGTTACATACATTTTAGTCATGTCATAGCAGACAGTAGTACCTGATCCCTAATCTGAGTAGCATGTGCATAAGTCACACGCATGGGCATTTATTAAGAGTTTGAGCTAAAAGAATTAGTGAGAAGATTGATGCCTTTTCAGAGGTTGAGAAAATTGAAAGTTATGGGGAATTAGAAATGAGAAATAGTACATGATCAATTATGACAGATAATGAGTCAACGCATCTGTTTGGGTGGAATTGAATATGAAACTAATAATGGATTGTGGTGTATATCCCCAAATGTGATATAGATGTAAATGTATGATCATGGATTGTTTGGGGAAGATAAGGATATAAATAGAAATGATGAGAATAAAGTGTACAAGCGGAATGTAAGGAAAAACATAAATTGTTATGATCTTAAAAAGATGAATTAGGAACCTAGGGTTTGTTTGATTACTGTGACGAAAGTTACGATCCACCATAAAAATGTCTTAGTGGAATTGAGATCAGAATTTCATGATGATTGTACATCTATAATTTTGAATTGATTGCGAATATACATATGTAAGATGCAATAAAGGATAATTGGAAGATGAAATGAATGATGGAGACATATATAGAAGTTCAAAAGGTTATGTTGAATTGTTATTGTGAGTAATCTGAAACATAATGAGGAACTGTTAAGAAAGTGAATGATCAAATAAGTGATTGAAAGACCGAGTGAGTCTATTAACTATGGTCTTTTGGGAGAAATTAATTGAGTGAATAAGTTATTTGGGAGATGGAGGAAAACATAAGACAACATTACCTCGATTTGTTCGATCACTCAGGTAAGAATTTTGAGGACGAAATTCTTTAAGAGGGAAGAATTATTGGACCCCAAACTTGTCTTGAAAGCTAGAACTATTAAATGAGAAATTGTTGGCGATTATTCATATGTAGAGAAAAGGAGAATTCTTGAATTTGAAATGAAATCAAAAAGATGATTTAGATATAAGATGGGTTATATGAAAGGTTGGTAGTTAAAAGTTGGGAAATGTAATTGAAACATGTTCATTTAGTACGCTTCAATGTTTTAGCCATAATTTTTGCTCTAGTTATCCAAATGAGATGATTCTTGATTTGGATTAAACTGGAAAGATAAGGCTATCCAATGAAATTGAGTTTTAATTAGGTCTCTAAGAATATAAACTTTTCGATGGAAGTTGAGCACATAATATTGTTTCAGTATAAGAATAGTCCGAAAATGTTTGGGGTATAACTTTTAGGCTATGGAGCCAAATTGAATGATTTTGATGTCATTAGAAAATTGAGACAATGAGGAACATTGCTCTAGAAAGAAGTGCTATCAAATTCCTTCAATTACATGATTAGAAAAGGGTCTTGATTTTTGGAAGGAGTTAAGCATAATTTAACTCATTTTGAGGTCTTGCTAGATTCATTATTTTATTTGTAGTTAATTATTATGTTAATGTTGGTAGGAGTTTAAAATATGGATTAGTTGAATTAAGTAGCAAGAGTGTATATGTATGAGGGCTTTTTGGGAAGATCACTTAAGCATTTAAGTTACAAGGCATATATGTAAGGGTAAATTGGACATTGTTCAGTCATTAATGGTATACAAAGGAGAAGAAAAGGTGGTCTTACATTGAAGAAGAAGCAAAAAACGAAATTGGAGAGAAAAGAGAGAGAAAGTGTTGTTGGAGAGAAAGGAAAGGAGAGAAAAAGAAGAAAAGCTAGGGTTTCTTCATTTCTTGGTTTTCAAGAGGGATTTTGAAGTTTATTCAAGAAGGAAAAAGGAAGAGGAAGATTAGAGCTCTCATTCAAGCCAAGAAACTTTTCATTTGGTGAAGATTCAAGGTAAGTTTGATCTTAATATTTTGGG
>JANZXV010339528.1:0-13091 GCA_027576455.1 Erythroxylum roigii | reverse complement strand
ATATGAGATGATCATAGTTTGGCAGATTATAAGTAGATAATGTATGTTAGAATTGCAGATTGAGATCTTTACTTCATCTAAAACTATTAAGCAGGTATATGGATTAATCAGACAAACGAATAGGTCATGCCAGATTTTCAATAGAATATAGAAAAGTTAGGCTTACTACGAGTTTTGGTGGTATTAAGCCTACCCATTCCCTAGTGCCAACACGGTCCAAAAAGGCGGGTCGTGTCATATTTGTTCCCAGATAGATTTCCATTAGATCAAAAACCAGAAGAGGAAACCGTGTAGTTTTCCTGACATATAGAGTCTGATCTTAGAAATTCTCAAAACATTTGAATTTGAAAGTTATAAATTTTGACATGCCTTGTAGTTAGTCCATTGTGCATATGTGAATCCAAAATTTCTACAAAATTAATCAGTGAAGTTACTTGTGAACTCTTATTTGCTTCGTTATTTTCAAAGGTAGTAGTTAAGATTATATTCTCTGTAATTAAACAAAACAAAGTTGTCCTTAAGCACTAAAGAAATAGGATATTAATCTAGTTAGGCTCTCATGTATACTTTCATTAGAACAACTACGTCAAATACAGAAGTCAATTTAAAGCTTTATTTTCTGTTGTCTGATAATATAACTTTCACGTGTTCACCACTGGTAGTTAAAATTGCTTGTGAATGAATTTAGCCATTAGCAAAATTTTTATTTCTTTCAATAGGCTATATATGGTATGCATGTAGTTGTATTAATAAAGATTGAATAAAAATGTCAGCACATCTATTTGTCTCCTTCATGTTGTAGAAGATAGGAAAATTTTTCAATCATCTTCAGAGAGAAGATTATTACTGGTTTTATAAAATTTATATTCATTCTCGAGAAACTTGGAGCATTGATAAATTATTGGTGCTTTTTAGATATGAAAATAAAGAATAAAGACTTAAAGTTAAAAAGAAATAACAAGTTTAAAAGGGAGAAAAGAAGAAACGATATGTCAATAAAGTGTAAGAAAAAGTTCACCTCATTCATCTAATATCCCTTACATACATAGTGCTTGAGAAAAATAAAAAAAAAATCTTAAGAATTAATCATGTTGTCTACTAACCACTATTGCATAACTTACTTCTAAAGAATTTACTTATTTAGAATAGCATATTCTCTCTTAAAGACTAGTAACAACCATTTGTCTAGAACACTTATTCAAATTCAATACAATAAAAGATATGTTCTTAAAGCAAATATCTAACACCTCTTCCTTGCTTTAAAGACCCAAGACATCAACTTTCTTCCTTAAAAACTCGAACTTGCTAGTTGAAAGTGGCTTTGTGAATAAATTTTTTCAATTAATCTTCAAACTTTTTTTTATATAAATCAGAATGCTTTTATACAAATAATAGAAGATATGTACAGTTACATATATATTGTTGCATGTAAGTAAAGCTTAATGTTAAGTTATTTAGTCTTCTTATGAAATACCAGAATGTTTGATATTGTAATAGTTGCCTGATTGTCAACAAAATTTTTATACTATTCTTTTACTCAACGTGTAAATCACAAAAAAACCTTTTTTAATGACAAGGCTTTATTCTTTGTTGCTATTACTATTATAAATTCTATCTTTACAGTGGATTATACCATAATCTCTTGCTTTTTTAAGCTTTATCAGAAGACTAAAACTTACGCTAAAATAATATTTGGAAGTTCTCTTCATTTTATCCATGAATTCAGCCCAATTATTATACCAGAACCCACATAGCTTGAATTTTTGATACTTCTCAAACTTGTTATCATAATCAATAGTACCTTGAATATACCTTAAAATTCCTTTTGCTATTCTTAGTGCATTTGTTTAGACTGTTTGTTTGGGTTTTGGTTTTTATGTTCTATAATTCCCTCTTTTTAAGTATGGAAATATTATCTTCTTTTTCATCTCTTTCTCTACTTTATGCCATCAACTCTTTTGAATTATTTCGTGGTTATTCTCTTACATCGTACCTTTTTTGAACAAATTTATTTAAATACATTAGAAATTCTTTTTTTTTTCAATCATGGCTCATTTGAGTTTGAGTAGAAATGTCCAAAGAAGAAAAAGGCTTGTGGTTGTCTTGACTATATAGTTGGAGATGTGTAACGTTGTTAGTTGGCTATTGAGTTTATTGGCATCATAGGCATCTTTATATAGTTACAGGCTAAGGGTTATATGTTATTTTCTTGTTTTTTTAATGTAAATCGAGATTATGTGAGACGAATTGTACATAACAATGACGAGTTATGTATTTTAGTAGTTAGGATGAATAGGAAATCATTTTTTAAACTATAAGAAATGCTAGAAATTAGAGAAGAATTGAAGTTAACAAAAAACATGCTTATTGATGAACAAGTAGCAATTTTTTTACATATTATTGCTCATCGTGTTAAAAATTAAGTTATTAGGAAAAATTTTATAAGTTTAGGTGAGACAATTGATCGATGTTTTCATAATGTTTTAAATGCAGTGATGCATTTGCCAGATCTTTTGTTTAGGAAACCTGAGCCCATACTAACAAACTCTTCGAACCATCAAAGGATATGGTTTGAGGTAGAAAATCACCCTATTACTTTTATAAGAAAATATAGTTTATATGATTAAGGTTCCTCATTATTGTTTATTTCATTTGAATTGTAGAATTGCTTAGGTGCCCTAGATGGGACATATATTATGGTTAATGTGCCAATTAAAGATAAGCCTAGATTTCGAACTTGTAAAGGAGACATTGCAACAAATTTGTTAAGTGTGTGCATACCTGACATGTAATTTGCTTATTCTCTTCCTCGTTAGGAAGGGTCAATAGCTGATGGTCAAGTTCTTTGTGATGCAATTACTAGGAGACATAGACTAAAAGTACCTCATGGTAAGCTTTCTTATATGATATAGGAAGGTTGTTTGAAATTTTATATACGAGATAATGTAAATTAAATAACTTATGCAGTGTTTTTTTTATATAGGTTGTTATTACCTAGTTGACATAGGTTATACAAATTGTGAGGACTTCTTTACACCTTTTAGGGGTCAAAGATACCATTTGAATGAATGACATCAAGGTTACTAGCCAAGAACTCCAAAGAAATTTCTTAGGAGTCCATCATTTTATCCAATAAAGACATAGAATCGAATTATTATAGTCTGTTGTTTGTTTCATAATTTTAATAGGCAGGATATGAATTTTCATCCCATAAAGAGTGATTAAAGAGATTATTTTCACACAAATCCAATTGTTGAGGAGGATTTTATAAATACTATTGACCTAACTAATGCTCAAACAAATTGGAGAATTGAATTGGCAAAATGTTCAATGAATGGCGAACATCTAGGCAAAATGAAAATTGACATTTTTTAGGTGTTATATTATGTTTGAGTATTAGGGGGTTTTATATTATTGTTTCAACAAGTTGTTGCACTCTTTGTTGTTTCTATTGTACGATGTTATTGTAAACTATGTTGTTCTTATAAGCTATTGATGCTTAATATTAATAACATGAAATTTTTTTTCCTTTATTATAATGATTATTTTTGTATTTGTCAATACTGCTTTAGCTTGCTAGATAAGTATGTCAAGGAATTCTCCATCAACTACCGATTTCCAAAGTTCAAAAGGAACAAAAAGAAAGTGGAACTATGAAGAAGGGTTTTTTGCTAGTTTCCTATATAATCAATTTCCATAATATGGGAACATACAATGTTGATATTGGATTTAAAGTTGTCTATATGATATTGGATTTAAAGTTGGCTATCTAAATGAATTAGAAAATTAGTAGCAACAAAACTCCTTAATTCAAACATAAAAGCCAGACTTCAACTTGAGTTTAGGATTAAGACTTTAAAGAAAAAGTGGAGTATTGTATATCATATGGTAAGGAAAGATACTAGTGGATTTGGATGGGATAGTGAAAGGAAGATTGTCACTGCTGAAGATCATGTATGGGAGTCTTACTTAAGTGTAAGTATTAAAATTTTAACTAGTTTTAAGTATTTTCTTTAGCTACTTTCTTGTCATTTATATAAATTATTAATGTTGTTTTTTTCACCTGGTTAGAATCACAAAAATACTGCTCAATTTTAAAGGAAGAGCTTTTGTTTCTATAATGAGTTGACTAAGATCTATGGAGAAGATCGTGTAATTAGAAATGACACACAAACTATTGTGGATATTCGTGAAGAAAACCCCAATCCCCAATCCCCAAATAGAGGTGACATTGTCTCCCTTCTCACTACACCGTCTCCTTTAATGGATCGTCTCTTTCACCGATTCGACCAAACTGTCTCCTCCCCATTAGTATCACGTACCTTCACCGTCGCAGTTCCCCAAATCAGAAATCCCAAACAGTAATCACCCTTGCCCCAAACTCATAATTAGGTTTATTTTGTAATTAGGTTAATGGAACTCACTTAAAGCAATCATAAATTTAAATAGAATCTAAAATCGTTTTAAGTTCAAAAATAATTCTAGAATTAAATAAACTATTTTTAATGTAATTAAGATTAATAATTAAATTGATTCTTAATTTAAGTTTTTAAAAAATATTTCTTAGAATTATAATTAATTATATTTCAATTAGAATAAAATTAGAGCAATCTTAAAATTAGAATAAACTAATCTTAAATTTAGAATAAACTAATTTTATAGCTAAGCAGAATCTAAAATAGTTTTAAGTTGAAAAATAATTCTAGAATTAAATCAATTATTTTTAATGTGACTAAGATTAATAATTTAATTTTAAAAATCTTAGAATTATAATTAATTGTATTTCAATTGGATTAAAATTAATTAATTATAGTTTTTAAAATTAAGAAAAATATTTCTTAAGTAGTTAAGAAAGATGTTTTCTTAATTAAAGTTACTTATTTCAATTTGATTAAAAAATTATATCTATTATCTTATTTGTTTATATAATCATTATTCCATTTATTTAGAAATTCTTCATTTATTTGATTAACAAGTTTATTAATTTACTAGACAAATAATTTCTTAATTTTACTTATTAATTAAGAAATATGACGTTTCAATATTTTAGAAAATAGTTTCCTAATTTATTAAGGAATGATTTTCTAATTAAATGAGAAACTAATTTCAAAATAAATAATGAAATGAATTCCTAATCAAATTTAAAATATTTAATTTAATTTTAAAATTATTTTTCTTTAATATTAGACAATTAATTTTCTAATTAAAGAAAAGTTATTTCTAGTTAGATTAGAAATGATTTTCTAATTGTAAGAATATATTGTTAAATTGTTGAATAAGGATTTTTTCTAAGCTATAGTAAGTATGATGAGTAATTTATCGAAAATTATTTTCAGGTAAATTTTACTAAAGGATTCAAGATAATTAGAAACAATTTCTAGTTTGATATTGAAAAATATTGTCAAATAAAATTAACTTTCTATTTGAATCAAGATTTTAATTCATTAAAAATGTATGAATAGGATTTAAAATATTATTTTAGATTATAAAAATCAATAACTAGAATTAAACCAAGCTTGATATGTTATGCATATAATTTGATTATATATACATGATAAATTGAATGTTTTAATTGTATATGTTTGATTTATGATATATACACATTATATTACATGTTTAAAGGTATGACATTTTACATTTAATATAAGTTTATTGAGACTCATGAAATTAAATCCCTCATTAAATATTAAGTACAAATTGAAAACATGAATTTTAAGAAAATAAAAAGTTATTTAGGCATAAATTATAGCTCTCTTTATTATAAGGCTAGTTAAGTGACTCAACGTCCCCTTAATTCAAAATTTTTATCTTAAATTGATGGGTCTATTTAACTAAATTTGTATAGTTTGGATGAGTACTCATAATCATAAGAATGTATAGATAAGACTAGGGATAACAAATAAGATATACTTTGGCAAGGTTTGTCACATAATAGATGTAAGAGTCACATGAGATGTGATTGAAAAGATGTTATGAACCTAATTTAAGTTTAGTTGGTTTGTTAAGTAACTCAAGACTAACTAAACTTGAATAGGATCCTAGTTCACTAGAGATGATAGAGTAAACTTTCTGGAATGGTAGAGAGGGCTATTGTTTTTAATAACATAATAAGAGTAACCAAATACATTATTAAAGTCCTAAATTTTTTATTATCATTGCATATAATTGATTACTAGCTTTTCTTATATTTATATTTCATTTTGAGTAGAATAGTGTTAGTCTCTAATGACACCTAAGAAGGGGATAAATTAGTATCGATAAATTTTTAGAAAGATATTTATTAACTTAGTTTATTAATGAGTACAATAGTATTAATGAATACAATCTTTTCGGGGCAAAGAGAAGAAACCTCAATGTTATTTAGAACATCCCAAATACAGGATATAAATCCCAACAAATGCTTACAGCTAAAAAAAAATCACTTTATCACTTTGATAATTTCAAAGAGGCTCTCTTTTACAAATACAAGATAATGATAGTCAAATGTTTGATAAACTCTTATAAATGTGTGTATAAGATGCCCATAATCATTTTCATATAAGAAACAAGAAGAAAACATGTATATATAGGCTTTTAGGACCCCTACTTGCCTTTGAATCTATAAATTAGCCATTGCAATGACTAGTTAAGAACATTGGTCGATCAATATAATACATTGGTCTACCAGTGTAAATTGAATGCATAGATTCACCAGCAGTTGAGACATTGGTGGACAATTAAGATATATTGGTTGACTAATGTGTCCTTTGGATGCATATCGGTAAACCACACCAGTACATTAATTAACCAATATGTTAACAATTAGTCTACTTATGTGTTTAACTGATATTGGTTGACTATAACCTAAACGACCAATTCCCCAAAAAAATATCGTTTTAACAACTTCAAGTGTTCAAAATGATTTGTTTAAGGTAACGAAAATTAAAACAACTTACAAAATGTCCCCCAAAGATTGTTTGGATGATCAAAGATAATTTATTTTTAAACAAAAACTTTAATATCTTTTAATAAATGAAAAGACTCGTGTAATAAAGATAAAATATCTATCTGTGGTGACCTCTAAGATTGCCAAATCAACAAAATGAAATTACAATTAGCATTATAAAATATAAAATGACCTTACTATGCTTTGATCTTTACTTAAAAGGTTACAAACTTTAACTTTCTTTTTACCGTTTGAACTATCTTCTTAAGTTGTGACTACATCTTGTTCTTATATTACTTCTCAATAAAACAATAAACTCATTAGTAGTATTTATGTTTTGTTATCAACAAAATATCAGTTGGCACCTCCCTTGATTTGCCTCTTTTGATGATGACAAAAATTTGTGATATTAGAGAGCAATAATAAAATAAAGCACACAATCAAGATAATGATTAGTATTCATGTATAAAATCATAGTTCAATATTAAGAAAAAAAAGAGATATTCAATATCAAGTGCAAAAGAAATATTAACATTTGTAGATAAATTAACTGAAATATAGTATAAACTAACTCAAGTATAAAATGCCACATAAAATAAAAGGAATTTAAAAATCATTGATAAAGTAAGAGGAATACAAAAATCACTCACCCTAGATGTCTTCACTTCCCCTAAATATATTATCATCAATCTTTCTCCCCAATTTTTTGAATCATTTGAAAGAAATTAATTATCCAAAAATGCAAAAAGTAAATTATCATGCTTTAAGCTAGTTTGGTTAAAAGATCGAAAAGGAATTTGATCAAGATTGATAAGCTTGCTCTGCTCAAAGGTGAGTGTTATTGAACATTTAAAGTATCAAAATAATTGTTTTAAAAGATCAATTTTAATAGAAACATCTTTAATTTCATCTAATTTTGAAAATACTTAAATTCAATATTGTGCCGAAGTAAAAATTCAATTAAAACAATAAAGGTAAATTTCAAAAAAATTAGAGGTTGGAATAAAAAATTAAGCATAGTTGTTATGTCCAATGCAAAAAATTTCAAAAATATGATATGACACAATGCCCAGGTGTTTGTGGTGCTTTTCAAATGAACAAGTGAGTTGTCTAAGATTTTGGAAGTCATAAAGAAACAAGATGAAAAAATAGAATAAAGGAGGAGGAAGCCTTTAAGACATGAAGACTAGTTGACCATATAACAGTTTATGAATATCATGATTAGCTAATTTATATGGTTTATAAAATGTAACATAAAATCAATTGTTTGTTATTAATAAATATCATAATAGAATCAACAATAGCATTTTAGTAATATTGCAAAAAACTCTTTTATAACATTTTAAAGTTAATACATAACAGTTGAAAAACGTTACAAATATTTATTAAAAATATTTATAAAATATAATATAAAATCATTTGTAGCTATTAATAAATGCTATAATAAACTCAACAACAACATTATATCAATGTCATTGAAAACTTATCTATAACATTTTTAAAATATTACAAAATTTATATCTACTACATGTTAATGATGTTGCAAAAAGTTAATATATAACAGTGTAAAAACGTTACAAATAGTTAATTAATAACATTTATAAAACATAATATAAAATAATTTCTAGCTATTAATAAATGTCATATCAAACTCAACAATAACATGTCAAAAATGTTACTAAAGCATCATATCTTTAGTAACATAGGCTGTTATAGCATACTCATTAGTGTTACCATTCATATTTAATAACACTTATCACCTGTTACCGTATGTCATTTTTGTTGTAATGGATGGAATTGATATGACTGATACCTACTGATTAACCTAAGGTGGCTTGTTGGGTAAACCTAAGGTCATTCTTAGTAATGTCGGATATCGACCTACTAGGACACTTCATCATAATTTTTCTTGGATTCGTAGTGAGGGCTATGGATTCTTTGAAATTAGTGGGAGTTATATGTATGTCATGCAAGTCCTTATGATCATGCATGTATTGTATTCTAACATTCTTTCTCTCTTCACATTTAGGTTGATTGAAGATGTCTTCCAGTGTGAATTTGCGCTCACTTATGGATTCTAATAAATTAATTGAACCCAATTTCTTGATTGGCTGAGAAATCTGAGAATTGTTCTTAAATCTGAGGAGCTAGGCTATGTCCTAGACGTTCCACTTCCTAATCCACATGTTGTTGATGCTTCTGATGAGGATCAGAAAGCATAGCGTAAGCATCTCAAAGATAGTGACTACCTTGTATTATGCCAGCCTCTATGTCATTAGAGCTGCAGAAGTAGCATGAGTCTATGGATGTCAATACCATAGTGTTTCATCTTAGAGAGCTTTTTGATGAACAAGCTCAGTTTGAAAGGTTCGAGACCTCGAGGCTGCTCTTTACAACTAAGATGACTCCGGGGACATCTGAAGTGTAGTATACATTGAAGATGAATGGTTATATTGAGAGGTTGGCCATCTTGGGTTTTGTTATGGACTATGAATTAAATGTTGACTTAATTTTAGTTGGATTGTATGATAGTTATTCACAATTTATGTTGAACTATTAAATGAACCAAATCTCCACCACAATCCCTGAGTTGATCAATCTGCTCAAGACAGCAGAGCAAGTTATCAAGAAGGATAGCAAGCCAGTGCTAGTGGTGGACTCTTCGTCTTTTGGTTCAAGAAAAAAGAACCTAAAGAATAAAAGTTCTAAGAAACCAAACAGAAGTGCAGCCAAAAAAAACTTGAAGAAACTGCACTGAAAGGAATTTGCTTCCATTGTGGCAAGACTGGCCACTAGAAGCGAAACTGTAAAGTCTATATGGAGTCCTTGAAGAAGAAGCAAGTATCAGATGCCCCGGCTTCTTCACGTATTTTTTTCATTGAGGTTAATACTGTTTCTGATCATAACATATGGGTATTAGATACTGGTTGTGGCTCACACATATTTAATGATTTGCAGGGCCTCAGGGACAGTAGACAGCTCATGAAGGGAGAACTGGACCTACGCGTGGGCAATGGAGCAAGAGTTGCTACATTAGCTGTAGGAACTTATTTTTGTCACTCCCCAGTAGGCTTGTAATTAAACTAGATGATTGTTATTTTGTACCTATTTTAACAAAGAACATATTGTCTGCTTCTTGTTTAAATAAAGTTGATTTCCATTTGAATTTCAATAGTAATGGTTGTTATATTAGTTTGAATGTTTTATGGTACTGATACATTATGCAATGGAATTTACATATTAGATATGCCACATCTAATTAAGAATGTCAATGACACAAAAAGACATAAATGAGATAATTTAAAATCAACTTACTTAAGACATTATGCCTTGGCCATATAAATGAAAGATGCATAGCTAAGCTCCACAAAAGTGGTAGTTTAGGGTCATTTGATTATAAATCATATGACATGTGTGAATCTTGTTTATTAGGCAAGATGGCCAAGTTACCCTTTAAGGGAAAGAGTGAACGAGCGACTGGAGTATTAGACCTAATACATTCAGCCGTATGTGGTCTGATGCCCATTTATGCCAGAAGTAGTTTTCTTTACTTCATTACCTTTAACGATGATTATTCTCGATATGGGCATCTATATCTGATGAGATACAAATCTGATGCATTTGAAAAGTTCAAACACTTTAGAAATGAAGTAGAAAACCAACTTGGGAAAGGTATCAAGATGCTACAATCTGTTTGAGGTGGGGAATACTTAGACCAAAAATTTTTAAATTATCTCAGAGATAATGGAATTTTATCTCAATGGATTCCACCTTACACACCACAACATAATGGTGTGGACTAAAGGAGAAACCAAACCTTATTGGACATGGTACAGTTGATGATGGGCTATGCAAATTTATCAAAATCCTTTTAGGGGTATGCACTCAAGACAACTGTTTATTTGTTAAACAGAGTTCCATCAAAGACAATTAATGTTACTCCATATGAGATGTGGACTAACAAAAAACCTTATCTTTCTCATTTGAAAGTTTGGGGTTGTCTGGCTTATGTAAAGCGGATATAGTCAGATAAACTTGATGCGAAGTCTGACAAGTGTTTGTTCATAGGATATCCTAAAGAAACAATATGATATCAATTTTACCTTACTAAGGAACAAAAAGTGTTTGTTTCAAAGCATGTTATCATTTTAGAGAAAGAGTTTCTTTTAAAAGAAGACAGTGGATGCAAAATTGAACTTGAAGAAGTTCAAGATGCTCGAACAAACACAGTCAACTGCCTAAACCTGAGATTGTGACTCATATAGATGAAGTAATAGTTCAACCTTCTTCAACACAGGAAGTTCGTAGGTCACGTAAGATACGCTCTGTTCCTAAGAGATATGAATTTTTCGTGATTGAACATAATGACGTATTGCTTATAGAATATAATGAGCCTACTACTTAAGTAGAGTTTCTGAAGAGTTCAGAGTCAGAGAAATGGCTTAGTGCCATGAAAGCATAAATGGATTCTATGTATGAAAACCAAGTATAGACTTTAGTTTAGGCACACGAAGGAATAAAACCCATAGGGTGTAAATGGGTTTTCAAAAAGAAAACCAACATGGATAGTAATGTGATTACTGATAAAGAAAGGCTTGTGGCCAAAGGTTTCCGTCAAAGACAAGGAATTGACTACAATGAGACCTTCAGCCCAGTAGCATGCTTAAATCCATTAGGATACTCTTAGTCATTTCTACTCATTATGATTATCAGATATAGAAAATGGATATGAAGACAACTTTCCTAAATGAAAATCTAGCCGAGGATGTGTATATGACACAACCAGAGGGCTTCATCTCCTATAATGGAGAAAAGGTATGCAAGCTTCAGAAATCCATCTTTGGATTGAAACAAGCATCCAGGAGTTGGAATATCCGCTTTGATGAGATAATCAAAGAGTTTGGTTTCTCACAAAATTCGGATGAACCCTGTGTGTATAAGAAGGTCAGTGGGAGTGCAATTGTATTCCTTGTGCTATATGTAGATGACATATTATTACTAGGAAACGAAGTCTCTATGCTACAATCTGTAAAGATTTGGTTGTCCAAACAATTTGCCATGAAAGATCTTGGTGAAGCAACTTATATCCTCAGGATAAAGATCTATAAAGATAGATCAAAAAGGTTGCTTAGTCTTTTACAATCAACGTACATAGACAAGATGCTAAAGAGGTTTAGCATAGAGCAGCCCAAGAGAGGGTATCTTCCCATGACTCATGGGATAAGACTCTCGAAATATATGTGTTCTAAGATGCAAGATGAGAGGACGCGTATGAATATGATCTCGTATGCATCTGCAGTAAGATCTATCATATATGCTATACTATGTACGAGACCCGATATATTATATGCTCTAAGTATTACGAGAAGATACCAATCGGATCCTGGTGAGGGTCATTAGGTGGCTGTCAAGAACATCCTCAAGTACTTGCAAAGGACTAAGGATGTTTTCTTGATATATGGAGATAAAAATCTAAAAGTGAGCTGGCATATAGATGCCAGTTTTTAATATGATAAGGATGATTCCAAATCCCAATCAGATTATATATTCATACTGAACGATGAGGTGGTCAGTTGGAAGAGTTCCAAACAAGAGACGACTGTCAATTCAACAATCGAGGCATAGTACATTGCCACTTCAAATGCAACAAAGGAAGCAGTTTGGATCAAGAAGTTAGTTACTAAACTTGGTGTGGTTCCTAACTCTGATGGGCCCATACAGTTGTATTGTGACAACAATGGGGCTATTATGCAGGCAAAGGAACCAAGGTCTCATCAATAGTCCAAACACGTACTCTGCAGATATCATCTGATTAGGTAGATCATTGGACGAGGTGATGTACAGATAGAGAGAATTCCCATCGAGCAGAATATTGTTGATTTGCTGACGAAGCCATTGTCACATAATGGCTTTGATTGTCATGTACTTGCCTATGGTGTTAGATACCAAGGCGATTGGCTTTAAGTTAAGTGGGAGATTTGTTAGAGTATTTCCCTAAAGGTAATCGTCTTTAGTATGTTTTGTACAAAGCTATGTACAGACTTTATTTTCAATAATAAAGAAAGGCATATTTCATTAATTTGATGTTCATTATGTAGGAAAATCCCGGGAGGTACATCACATGTACCAGGTGCGGAAAACAAAAATTTTTGTTACCGGGACCTTC
>JANZXV010339490.1:0-13097 GCA_027576455.1 Erythroxylum roigii | reverse complement strand
AACGGACAGTCTCGGGTGAGTTTAGGGTTTTGCTTAGCGTGTGTCCGTTTAACGGACACTCTCGGGAGAGAGTTGAGTTTTTTTAGCCGTTTGATGTCCGTTTAACGGACATGTATGTTCGTTTAACGAACATCCTTGGGTAAACCTTAGTGTTTTGCGCTTTTCGTGTTTTCGAAGCCGTTTCCCTTCGTTTCTTTTCGTTTAGGGTTCGTTGGGATAACCCTTTAGGTTTCCGCTAGCATTTTCTGTATTGGGTTTGGATCGTTGGGCTTCGGTAACGGGGCCCAACAATATCTTCTAAGAAGAGCATCGAAAGATTTATTGCAAAAATGTGCTCCTCTGTCATTAATTATGGCTCGTGATACCCCAAATCTATTAAATAATCACTTGATAAATTTCTACACCATCTTTCCATCATTATTTATAGTTGTCATTTCTTTAGCCCATCATTATACATAGTCCACTCTGACTAAAATATAAGTGTTCCCTATGGAGAATGGGAATGATCCCATGAAGTCTAGTCCCCACACATCAAACACTTCCACCTTTAAAATTTTAGCCAATGACATTTTATCTCTTTTAGAGATGTTCACCACTCTTTGACATCTATAAAATTGTGCAACAAACTCCCAAGAATCCTTGAACAAGTTCACCCAATAAAAATTGCATTCCAATTCCCATGCCATCGTCTTGTTTGCATAAATATAATTATGACAATGCATTATTATGTCTAATATTTCTTCCTTCGGAATACATTTTCTAATTAATCCATCAGCATATGTTCTATACAATGTTAATTCATCCCATAAGTAATGAGAACACTCATACAAGAACCATTTTCATTATTGATAAGATAGATCAAAGAAAAGGATACCAATTATAACTTAATTAACTATATTAGCATACCATAGTACCATAAGGTAGTTTAGCAACATCAAGGTTTCATCGGGGAATCATTCATTGATGACACCACTTTGCTGTAATTTTCCTCCTTTAAGACATGATAAGTGGTCAGCTACCATATTTTTTCCTCCTTTCTTGTCTCTAATCTCAACATCAAACTCTTGTAGGAGAAGCACTCATTAGATAAGCCTTGGTTTCACATCTTTCTTACTAAAGAAATACTTTAGCTTTTCATGATCTGTAAACTTGATCACCTTAGATCCTAAGTGGTATATCAAAACTTGTCACATGTTAACACCATCGTTAACCACTCCATTTTGGTATTAGTGTTATTGAGTTGGGCCCCCGTTAATGTCTTGCTGCATAGTAAATTACATGCAACCTTTTTGTCTTTTATTGTCCTAACACACAACCTACAACTTGTTTGCTAGCATTAAACATGAATTCAAATGGCAATGACCAATCTGGTGATGTTAAGATTAGTGCTAAATTAAGTGCCTTCTTTAACCTGTTAAAGTAGACAAACAAGTGTTATTGTAACTAAAAGAATTGTAAGATGACTAGAAATTAATGAGAAGTCCTTAATAAAGGAGCAATAAAATCCTAAATGTCCTAGAAATGTCAACATGCCTTTGATGTTAATCGGTGGTGGAAGCTTCTCAATGACCTTTGTCTTTACTCTATCAACTTCTATACCTTGGCATGATATCTTATGTATTAATAATACTCCCTTATGCACTATGAAGTGACATTTCTCCTAGTTTAGAACAAAGTGTAACTCTACTCATCATTAAAGAACTCTATCCAAATCTGTTAAGCAATGCTCGAAAGAATCTCCAAATATTGAAAAATTGTCCATAAATATCTCTATTATGTCCTCAAGCATATCTAAGAAAATAAACATCATACACCTTTGAAAAGTACCCGGAGCATTACATAATCCAAAGGCATCCCTCTATAGGAAAATATTATATAAGGAGATGTAAAAGTGGTCTTTCCTTGATCTTTTAGATAGATAAAATATGATTATCCCTAAATATTTATCAAGGAAACAATAAAATACATGGCCAACCACCCTTGTGATCGTTTGATCCACAAATGAAGAGGAAAATGATCCTTTTTATTCACCTTATTAAGCTTCCTATAGTCAATACACACTCTAACCTGTGACTATTCGAGTAGAAATCATTTCACCACTTTCACTCTCCATTACTATCATACCTCCTTTCTTAGGTTCGAGTTGGGCTGACCCATTCACTATCCAAAATTGAGTAGATGATACCTACATCTAACGACTTTAAGACTCTTTCTTGACCACTTCTTTCGTGTCAGGGTTTAGCCTTCATTGTCTTTCCCTTACTGCTTTACTCCCTTCCTCGAGGTTAATCCTATGCATGACCATATTAGGACTTTCTTCATCCTCTTTTTAATTATCTGTAAAACTTTGCTCTCTTATTCCCCATACAACTAGTTTGAAATAATGATCGGTAAACTTTGGCCCTCACCTAAAAAATTATACCTAAGGTGTGTAGATAAAGGCTTCAATTGAAAAGTTGGTGGCACAGGAGCTTCCATTCTCACTAAGAAGATCTCTTGATTAGACTGAACACTGATAGGTATGAAATGCATCATATTTTAGAGTATAGTTTGATATGTGTTTAGTATGTGTTTAGGGTAGAATTGTGTTAGTTTGTGATTTATTTGTGTTTTAAGTGTTGGTTAAAACAATCCTTTGAGCTTAAATATGATGTTTTTGAGGTACCTTGATATGTTTGGTTATGTTTCAGGGTAAAGATAGAAGAACAGAGGAGTTTCAGAGTAAATTGGGGCCAATTGCATGGCCATGATTGTGTCCCATAGACAGAAAGGCCTAATATAGGCCACGATCGTCGCCTATATCGGGCAGATGCGCAGCCACTTCTAAACTTCACATTTTGAGGGATTTTTTGGACCTTTCAGAGCCCCAATAATTCTAGTTCAACCCTAAACACAAAATAACATAAATAGAAAAATAAGAACAGAAAGAAGCAAGTTATTTTGCATCAACCAATTTAAGAGAAACCCTAGAGAGAGTTCTTCGAAATATTAAGAAAGAGAAGAAGGAAGAGAGAAGTGGAGAAGAAGTCGATATCAACGTACTTCCCGAATTTCAAGTTTTTCGAGTTGCTACCTCCTGTCTCCATTTAGAATCATATTTCCTATTATTTTCCATTTTATTATTATATAGAATTGGAGTAGTAGTTTGATGATAGGATTGTGAATGTTGAGATGTTCTATACTCACCTTTGGATTTTTTTAATCTTTAATTTAATAAAATATGATTGTTTTATGTTATTGGATTTATTGTTATTGATTTTTGTGATTGCATAATTCGGTAATAGACTAAGAGGGTGAATCGAATGAAAATAGTTAAATTGGGCTAACGAGAGTTTGGTGATTTAATAAGAACGAGAAATTAATTAAATTAGTAATTGTGTGAAGAGAGATCTCGCATAGATTCCTAATAGTTTATTGGACAACTTTAGATCTAATTAGGGTTTTGCATAGATTGCTAATTGAGAAAATTACAATTTTCTATAATCTGATTAGGGTTTATAATTTAGGGTTAATGATTATAACTCGAGAGAAAGTAATCAACGCTGGGATCATCTAGGAACAATAATCCAAAAATTCATAATCAATTAGGTTAGCGTTAAAGATAGGTAAAAATTCCCCTTTCTCTCAATTGATAGTTCCTATAGGTTGATTCTTGAGTGTTTGCTGTGACTGCTACTTTGTTAATATTTTCGTAATTGATTCTTGGAATTGAGTTACGTGATTAAATTAAATTCATGCCTTAGTTTTGTTACATTTTGAATTTCTACAAATTGTTTTGGCCTTAGATTTTAGGATTAGAATATTCCTCCTCGTAGGATTGACACCTTAGGTACTACACGAACGACTCATACGCTTACAGATTATCGAGGTTATTAATTAGAACTTACACACATCAGAAAATCACAATAAAGTTTTTGGCGTCGTTGCTGGGGATGCGTAGATTAGTTTAATTCTTGTAGTTTACGAGTTTTTTTTCACCTTCTTTTGTGAAAAAAAAGTTGGGCATAAAGTATACGGCACATCAACTTGGATATCACTAGACAACAATGGAGAATCTCAAGAGTTGAATCCTAGAAATAGATGGAAAGAATGATAGTGGAGGAAATACATCATGGAGATTAATGGACCCTTATGAACATTATGAGGCCATAGCTCAGCACCCATCGTCAAGGGTTTACGCGACCATTGGTGCAAGCGAATACATTCGAGTTCAAACCATCACGGTTAAACATGTTATGAACCAATGTACAATTCTATGGGTTAGCCAATGAGGATCCCAATGCTCATTTAGATAATTTCTTAGAAATTTGCGACACCTTCTGATATATTGGGATGTCAGAGGATGCTGTTAGGATGAGGCTCTTTCCCTTTACACTTAGGGATCAAGCCAAGGCCTGGTTAAATTCTCTCCACCCATACAACATCACAACTTTGGAGCAGTTGGTGCAAGTTTTTCTAGATAAGTATTTCCCGCTAAACAAGACAACAAGACTAATAAAGGAAATTATCAATTTCAAGAAAAATGACAAGGATTCTTTATATGAAGTGTGGGAGCGGTATAAGAAGTTGTAAAGGAGCTGTCCTCATTATAACCTACCCAATCAATTCCCATTGCAAACCTTCTACACTAGAGTTAATCCAACCATAAGGAGCACCATATATATAGCTGCTGGAGGATCATTCATAAGGAAAGCAGTTGAAGGAGCACACGATCTGTTAGAAGACATGGCATACGCTAGTTATCTTTGGACATCATAATGAAGTAGAAAGAAGTCAACCTTTTGGGACCCAGAAGGAGTGATTGTTCTTGCAAATTCAATGACAATATTGCAGGCTAAGATTGACAACCTAACTAAGCAATTGAATAGCCTGAAAGCTACCTCTGCCTCTCCAGTCACAGCAATGCAGCACGAATATAAGTTATGTGAACAAGAGAGCTATATCGCAGCTGATTTCTTCTCAGGGGAAAACAACATGGAGCAATTCAACTTTAATGGAGCACAAGTTGTTCAAGAAGATAACAATCATTATTCCAGCACATACCAGTCAAGGTGGCATAACCACCCAAATTTTCATTGGTATAACAATACTGAGATTCAATTTAGAAATCAAGGGTCACATGGATATCAACAGGATAAATACAGTGACTATGATTCCAAATTGGACAAGATCATGGAAAAGCTCATAAGTATGGATGAGGCCCAAAAGAGGTTAGAAGAGCAAATTGACCAAGTAATAAGGACTCATCCGTCTTCTATTCTTAACCTGGAGGTTCAAGTGGAACAACTTACCAATGTTTATCTACAAAAAGTGTGGGAATTCTTTCGAGCAATACAGAAGTATATTCAAGAGATCAAGTTAAGGCTATCACATTTAGTAGTGGAAAAGAGTTAAGAGAACTAATAGATAGACCAGTTGAAACTCACTTTGTAGAAGACCAAGATAAGCAGAAAAATGATGAAGAAAAGAATGAGGACTCTCCCTATGTTCCTCCTTCGCCTTACTCATCGAGAATACTATTCATAAGAGTTGATGATGTTGAATCTTCAAAGGAGCATGAGGATGAAGAACAGATGACAACGGACATCAAATTTGAAGAAGCTATGAAAGTCTCTATTAATGAACCAGAGGAAGAAGAAGAAGAGGAAGTGACTAAGGAAGAACAGGAGCAACTCACCCTTTTACCAAACAAACTGCTAGACTTAATAGAAGATTCAGGAAGTTTCATTATTCCCTATTTTATTAGTATTTTGTTAATGAAAAGGATAATACTGAAATTAATTAGTTTTCTTAACTTTATCAATATTGTCCTCCTACTCATTTTACAATTTGTAGCTTATTTACAGACTACAAAATTGATCTTAAATGAGAAGGATAGAAGCAAGTCACTCATAATTCATTCGGGTTGAGCTTCCAAGGATGCAAGGTCAAGCTAATGGCCCTAAATTGGCACGTTTAGTAGTTAGATTTAAAATGTTGTGTAGTTAGGTTTGTTTTAAATTCTAAAATAAGTTTTGAATGATTTGGAATGGTTTGGATTGCTAATTCTTTTACTCTCTTGAATCACTTACAAGATAGGGAAACACTCTTGATGTCAAGCAGATTTGGTCTCAACACTATCACCATCACCACCTCTATCACCATAAACGATTTTGTGTTCTAAACCTTTTATTTTCATTTTTGTTAGTTATTTTTTCTTATATTTTTCGTATATTGTGTTTATTTCCCCTTGTATGTTTGTGTACCCTTCTCACATTAAGGACAATGTGTTGTTCAAGTATGGGGAGGGTTGTGTTTTTTTACCTTGAGTGTGAATTTTGCATATTGTATGATAGTTTGTTTAGGTTGCATAATGTGAATTGTGTGAATGCATCAATGGCTAGGACTTAATTGGATAGAATTGGCCTTAAACATATCTTTTAGGTTGCGAAGATTTATTAGCTTGTGAAATTAGTGATCTAAGTTACTTAGGGCTAAATATGTTGGTTAATTAGGATACAATATTAGTCCATTCACCCTAAGAATTTGTCATACTCATTTATAATTTTAGGCCAATCAAATAAGTGGCATTATTAGTACATTTTTATGAGAATGATTAGCTAAAACAATAAGGTAGGTAAAATTTTGTGTTAAAAAAATTGTATAAATTTTACCTAAAATAATTATTCCTCTAGCCTTCAGGTTATGAATAGAGCTAGTAGTAAGTTAAGAATGTGATGTAGCTGAGTAACCAGATCGACACACATCACAAATGCGAGCCCTCGTGTAAAAAGGATATAATGACATTCCAACCAAGCAACTTAATAACAACATGACTTAGTTAAGTAACCGGATCGACATTCATCACAAATGTTTTCAAATAAAAACCTACTAAACTTATTAGTAGCTTGATTTTTCATGAAAACCTACTAAGAAATAGCTACACTTTTGTTTTGACTGAATGATTACCAATGTATGTGTGCAAGTGATAAGGGTGAATAGACTCAAAATTAAAATTTTGATTAGTTTGTATTTTGAGTCCAAGTTGCTTAGATACGAATTTTGCATATTAATAATTTGGAACAATTTGAATGACTGTGTTTAGAGTTAAATTATTTCGTGCCGTTGAAACCATTGCCTCATTTGTTGCATTGTGTGCTTTGTGCTTTGTGTTTTTTGTTGTTTTGTTTGCTTGCATTGTGTGCTTTGTGTTGTTTGTTGTTTTGTTTGCTTGAGGACAAGCAAACATTTACGTGTAGGGATGTTGATAGGTGTAAAATGCATTATATTTTAGGATATAGTTTGATATATGTTTAGCCGTTTATTCGATTGTTTAGTATGTGTTTAAGGTAGAATTGTATTAGTTTGTGTTTTAAGTGTTTTATAGGTTCGAACAATCCTTTGAGCTTAAATATGATTTTTGAGGTATCTTGATGTGTTTGGTAGTGTTTTAGGGTAAAGATCGAAGAACGGAGGAGTTTCAGAGAAAATTTGGGCCAATTGTATGGCCCATGATCGAACCCTTAAAAACCCCTAGTTCAACCTTAAACACAAAAGAACATTAATAGAACAACAAGAACAGAAAGAAGCAAGTTTGTTTTTGCATCAGCCATTTTGAGAGAAACCCTAGAGAGAGTTCATCGAAAGATTGAAAAAGATAAGCAGGAAGAGAGAAGTGGAGAAGAAGTTGACATCGACATACTTTTTGGATTTGGAGTTTCCCGATGTCGCTACCTCTTGTCTTCGTTTAGAATTGTATTTCCTGTTATTTTCCATTTTTATTATTGTATAGAATTGGGAATATTAGTTTGATGATAGGATTGTGAATGTTGAGATGTTTTATACTCACCTTCAGGTATTTCTATCTTTGATTCAATAAAATCTGATTGTTTTATATTATTGGATTTATTTTGATTGATTTTTGTGATTGCATAATTCAGTAATAGACTGAGAGGGTGAATCGAATGAATATTTAAATTGGGCTAAAAGAGTTACTAATTTAAAAATAACGAGAAATTAATCAAATCAGTAATTGTGTGAAGAGAGATCTTGCATAGGTTCCCGATAGTTTATTAGACAACTTTAGATCTAATTAGGGTTTTGGGTAGATTGTTAATTGAGAAATTTCAATTTTCCATAATTTGATTAGGGTTTATAATTTAGGGTTAACAGTCATAACTCGAGAGAGAGTAATCAACCCTAGGATCGTCTAGGACCAATAATCCGAAATTCATAATCGATTAGGTTAGTGTTAAAGATAGGTAAAAATTCCCCTTTCTCTCAATCGATGGTTCTTTTAGGTTGATTCTTAAGTGTGTGTTGTAACTGCTCCTTTATTAATATTTTTGTAATTGATTATTGGAATTGAGTTGCGTGATTGAATTAAATTCTTGCCTTAGTTTTGTTATATTTTGAATTACTGCAAATTGTTTTTGCCTTAGATTTTCATATTAGATTATCCATCCTTATGGGATCGACACCTTAGGTACTACGCAAACGACCTGCACACTTACGATTATCGAGGTTATTAATTAGAACTCACACACATAGGAAAACCATGATCAAACACCCAATTCGTCCTTCCTCCTTCTTCTTCAATGTCAATTTCCTCAAATTTTAACTCTTCATTGTAGCTCTCTTCTTGCTCTTTGATACATTCATCGATGATGTCTTTCTTCATACAAGAGCTACTTTCCTTCAGATTCTTCAAGAATTTGTTCATGTTATACTCTACTTAATCATCGCCTACATGAAGGATGAGTTTGCCTTCATAAACATCAATCAAAGTCTAATACCACAAAGTCCATAGGAACAATGTATTTGTCCACTTTGATGATGACATTCTCCACTGTACTAAATGGTTTATTGATTGATTGTTTCGCCAACCGAATCAATATAGGAGTTGGCTTCACATTGTTGAGCCCCAGTTTCTTGAAAATTGACAAAAGCTAAGATTAATACTTATACCTAAGTCATATTAACATTTGGAAAACTCTAAATCACCAATAACATAAGGTATCGTAAAACTCCCTAGATCCTTCAATTTTGAAGGCATATGGCTAGTGATGATGAAACTGTAACTTTCAATCAAAGCTACCATTTGATTATTCTCCCAAATCTGCTTGTTTGAAAGTTTATCTTTAAGGAACTTTGGGTACTTAGGCATATGTTCTAATGACTCCACAAAAGACAAATTTATTTGCAATGTCTTCAACATTTCCATGAACTTTTCAAATTATGCATCTAATTTGTTCTTCTGAAGTCTTTGTGGGAATGGAATCTTCGGTGGATATAGAGGAGGAGGAATATAGGGAGGATCCTTATTCTTATCTTCTTCCTTTTTCTTCTTCTCTTGGTCTTCTATATAGTGGGGTTTAGCTTTTTTTTTTCTAGCTCTTCTAGCTCTTTCCCAATCTTAAGTGTGATAGCCTTAAGTTTCTCCCTTAGATTTGCTTCTATATTTCTTAGGAGACTCCCTATGCTTCATGTAGACAATGCATTGGATAAATGGCCTAGTTAAACCTCCAAGTTATGAATAGACAAGGCCTAATTCCTATATAATTGATCAAATTTTACTTCCATCCTCGTTTGGGCATCATATTGGGTTGTGAACATGAATTCAATGTGCACATTAACTTATGCATCCTTGATTCCTATGAATCGAACTTATCTTGCTAAAATCCTGGTAAGCCTTGAGTTCTTATTTGAGTCCCTGTATTGTTAGACCAAAAGAAATCCTGGATGGTTCTTCCACTCAGGATTGTATTTAATCGAGTAAGGATTATTACGTCATTTACCAAATTGTGCTAATATGAAGTTGAGTTTCTCCATGTCGTTGTTTTTCACTAGGAAGCAATCAGTTGTTATATGGCTCTCTTATCCATATAACTCACATTTGCGTTGAATTGCTTTGAGTGGAGAGGAAGAGGTGGTTTCAGGTTGTTCAATTTCTTAGTTAGGTTGGCGACCTTAGTCTATAGTGTTATCATTGAATCTACATTATTCATTCCTTTATGATCCTGAAAGGTTGAATGCTGTTTACTTTGCTAAAATCTAAAGACAACTATTTTTTTTCATCTCTCCTAACAAATCATCCATCTCCTTAATTGTTTTTCTCATTAATGCTCCTCTAGTAGTTGCATCAATAGTGCCTCACATGTGTGGATTAACTTTGTTATAAAATGTTTATGAAAGGAACATATTCAGCAAGTTGTGATGCAAACATCTCCTTTACAACTCCTTATATTACTCCTACGGTTCATACAAAAACTCCCCTTCATTTTGCTAGAAATTATTAACTTCCTTTATGAGCCATTTTTTCTTGGTCAAAGGTAAGTACTTATCCAAAAAGGCTAACTCCAACTGCTCCCATATTGTAACGTATGTTGGGCTGAGTGAATTCAACCATGCCTTGGGTCTATCCCTATTTGTAAAAGGGAAGAGCTTCATCCTGACTGCGTCTTTTGACGACCCATTATAGCGAAATGTGCCACAAATCTCAAAGAAATTAGCCAGATGACCATTAGGATCCCAATTGGCCAAACCATAAACTGGACATTAGTTTGCAACATGTTTAATAGTGTTGGTTTGATCTCAAATATGTTCATTTACACTGTTGGTTAAGCATTTCCTTATTGATTAGATTTCAAACCTAGCCTTATGAAGTCCATAAGGGTCCTTTATTGCTCTCCATGATTTATTTCCTTCGCTATCATTCTTTTTATTTCTTCTTGGCATTTAGCTTTTCAAATGTCTCTTTCTTGCCTTGTGATGTTTAAAGTTGATGTCTCTTCTACCTTGCTTGAAATCTGAGTGATCCTTGTTTCATGCACTTGCAATCATACAAGAAAAAGTATCAAATCCTTAAATTAAAGGAATTCAAATCGTATAAGATGCTACTTACTCCCTAGCAAGGCACAAAAAACTTGTTTGATAACTTATATGTAAAAACTTTCTATATTGCAAGTATATAGATCGTAACCTATAGTTTAAAAGGTATCGTTCCCATGAGGACAAATTAGACATCTAAAAACTTGAATAAAAATTTGTTTAAGGTATTAAAAGATTGATTGAATTTAAATAAATAACTGAAAATTGAAATAACTAATAAAATGAAACAATTGTATAAGTGAGCTACTAATAAGAATAAAGTTAATCCAAGCTAGAAACTTAGGAATTATTTTATCCTTGTTTTATCTCCCCTCTATCTTTTTGATTCAATTATGCTCGATCCCAGATATCCTAAGGTTTTGATTACTCCTTTTCATCATCTAATCAAGTAATCCTAATTGAAAGTGATAGTAATATAATTGCAACCTCTTAATTCTAAAAAATACTCATAAATATTCAATTGGATTTGAAGTAATCCTAAGGATAATTAATTCAAAATTAAGATCTCTCTTCAATTGTTTATTAATACAAAATTTGCTGGATTATTAAGCTACCAACTCTTGTTATGCATCTTAACACATGTAACTTGATTTGTTCTCTTGATTTATTACCAAGAATAAACATAACAAATATCATAAAGCATTCATAGATGTATTAAATTCAATAAGAATAGGGTTTAATAAAACAAATCAAGAACAATCCCTAATATGAATTTAGAAACCCATAATTATGTTTAACATCTTATTAATCCAAATAAGCTTCCAATATAATGAAATAATTGAAGAGAAAAGAAAATTTTTTTTTGAAGTCTTGATATGGACTTCTTAGAGTTTTGATATGGAAGTTGTGAATTTCTAGAGAGCTCTTGATGATCTTCTTTTAATTAAAGCTGCTACTTTAAAAATCTCATAAGATGGAAAGACATCGTGCCATGATCGTGAGGGTGCCACGATCATGGACAACATGGTTTCACAACCTCAGTAACGATCGTGCATAGAGCCATAATTGTTGGGCCCCGAACCTTTCTGTAAGTTAGGACTATTAAATGAGAAGTTATTCATGATTATTCATGTATTAAGCAAGGAGAATTTGAGAATTAAAAAAGAAATAGAAAAGATGGTTTAGGTATAAGATGAATTATATAGAAAACGTTGAAAGTCAAAAGCTGGAAAATGTGTATGTCTATTGATCATGCTCTGGTGTTTTAGCCATAACTTGATCTTTAGTTATCCAAATTGAGACCATTTTTGATTTGGATTAAACTAGAGAAACAGGGCTACAAATTGTATGATGAAATCAAGTTATGATTCAGTCCCTAAGAATGTCAAATTTTTGGATGGAAGTCAAGTGCAGGAAAATGGTTTAGTAAATGAACAGTCCGAAAATGTTTGGTGTAAAAATTTCGGACTATGGAACTAAATGGAACGATTTTTGATGTCATTAGAAAATTTAGACAATGAGGAACATTTGTCTAGAAGGAAGTTTTATCAAATTCCTTCCATTTCATGATTAGAAAACACCTTGATTTTGGGAAGAGTTAAGCATGACTTAAATAAATTTTAAAGTCTTAATGGAGTATTTTGTAGAATTAATTAGCATGTTAATGGAAGTTGACTAACATGTTAATTAAAGTAAGACCATATGGCATGGGCTAAGATGAATTTAAGGTGGTAACTTATGAATGAGGGCATTATAGGAAGGACACTTAAGCATGTAAGTTAAAAGGCTTAGAAGGAGGGGCTTAAAGGTCATTACTCATTCATTAAAGGTGGGTTTGGTATTTAAGGAAGGGGATGCATGAAATTGAAGAGGAAAAAGACAAAAAGAAAATAGAGAGAGGAGAGAAGTGTCGTGGAGAAGAGAAGAGGAAGAAGAAAGATGAAGCTAGGGTTCGATTTTCATGGACTTCAAGAGAGATTTTGATGATTATTCATAAAGGAAAAACATGGAGGAGCATGAGAGCTTCAAGATGAGCCAAGAAACCCTTTGTTTGGGTGAAATCTAAGGTAAGAGGATTTATGCTTTGTTAAGTTTTGAATGGGTTTTGGTTTAGATAGCCTAAAAATGGTATGGGTTTGTGAACTCTAAGATCAATTTAGGGATTGTGTGTTATGAGTTTGTCAATTGAAGAGTCAATTGATTTGGGGATTTTGTGTCTATTGATGAAGGACTTCAAGAGAGAAAGGAGCAAGAAGGGAAGCTGGTGGAACAAGTATAGCAAGGATTTT
>JANZXV010339392.1:0-13116 GCA_027576455.1 Erythroxylum roigii | reverse complement strand
GTAGTTACACAATTACTCCCTGTGGGACGATATTATACTGTACTACTTGAGACCCGTGAACTTGCGGAACCACATCATTTATTCACTTAAATTAAGATATTTATTGATAATATTGTATCGATACTTATTTATTATTAATGTATACTAACATGTATACACTAAACAAGAGTTGTATGTTTGTTGTATATACCTATAACTCTTAGTTGTATGTTGTATTTTAAATGATGTCATGGATAAATATGTGATACATGTTTGAGTTGTCATAATTTGATAATTCACTTAATGACTTACATTTATTTATTAGTTTATAGATAAATGGAGAAAAGTTTAAATACTTATGATAATTCAGTCGCCTCAAGTTTATAAAGATTTGATAATTCAGCTTAGACTCATGTTAAATAAGTTCTTAGAAAGAATAATTATATCATTTGTTCGTATAGCAACAAACATTTGAAATGTGGGGGACTCACTAAATTAAAAAAGTATTTAGCTAGGACCAAAGGTGATGTGAAGCTTTATAAAAAAGTGTCCCATTAGGTGAAATAAAAAAATGAAGGCTTTACTTGAAGAGCACCAATATGAAAATATAGAAAGCAAAGATTGACCTATGAAATTGGTAATGGAAGTTCCTTTTGTGGTGGTCAGGATAATAGTGAAGATGTTGAAGGTGGTATGTCTACCCAATAAGAAGGGAATGTTGCACCTGATGTGAGGAAAAGAAAAAGACAAGTGTATAATTTTTTTTGCACCACGAATAACTCCTAAAGCTCAGTTTTTAATCTCGAGTGCCTTATAATATAAGAAGTGACTCATAATGTGAATATTGTAACGACTAGATGGTGATATGATTCAAGTATAATATTTAATAATGTATAATCTTATTATTATCAACCTATAATAGATGTTACTGCCTCTTATGATCCAGGATACAAAGCTCCTTCAATTGACAACTATATATGTAAACTTCTAAGTAGCTCTATTTATGATATAAAATAGTTATTTGAATGAAAGAAGAATGACTTAAGTTGCTTTTAGGTGTTTAATCATATATTATGGTTGGACAAATAGAAGAAAGAAGTATATTATCAATTTTTTAGTTTATTTTGTAAAGGAGACAATGTTTTTTAAGTCAATTGATGTATTTAGCCTTGTTAAAAATGATGATACTCTGTTTCAGATATTTGATGGAGTTGTGATTCAAGTTGGGTTAGAAATATTGTTCGATTCATTAATGATAATGATTATGTTTACAAAATAGTTAGAAGAAGATTGTAAAGTAGGTATATTTCTTTTTATTGGACTTATTGTACTATATATTGTATTAACCTGATGTTAGAAATATAGAAGATGCTAGATATTCTCCTATCATTAATGAGATTGTGTAAAAAGCAAAAAAAGTGATCATGTTCATCTACAATTATATATGAGTCTTGAATTTAATGAAAAAGAATTTCATCAATAGTAGGAATTTTTGTTGTCCTATTATTACAAGATTTTCAACTAATTTCTTTTCACTTCAGTATTTTGTTCTAATGAAGAAAGGGTTAATTAGGAAAATATTTACAAGTGATAAATGAGTTATATCTCAACATGCTAGGTCTAATATTGAACTTGAGGTTTTTATAATTATACTTAAAGATCATAAATTTTGGTTCTAATTTCAATTTGTCATTTAAGTTTGTGAGCCCTTAGCGAAGGTGATTCTTCTTATTGACAGGTGTTGAGAAGACAACAATATGCCAACTGTCCTGATGTCATGGAGAGGGCGAAGGAAGCATTCAAGGCTAATATGAAAAATATGTTTTTTTTGTACATACCTTATCTTGAAATCATTATTGATAAATGACAAAGGTAAGTTTACTCTCTATTATTTGCAGCTGAGGCATTTTTAAATATTAATGTCTATTTTAGACCAAGTTTTACAAAGAAATGTGAAGTTAACAAGGGAATATTATTAGGTTAATTACTTAAAAAAACCCAAACTTTCTTCAATTTTCTAATTATAGCCCAAACTTTAAAAAGTAACAATAAAATGTCCAAACTTTTAATTGTTTTCAATTCTAGCCTGACATTAGTCTCACCATTATCTGTGCTGACATGGCACAACCACATGTTGACGCCCCTCCCTAATTAGACACCTCAACTAGTTTAGGTGAAGATTGTCTGATTAGCGAAACGACGTCGTTTATCTTTGATAATAAAATGACATCGTTTCAACTAAAATCAGAAATCATATGAAAAATCCTTCTGCCTCTCTTCTCTGTCACGTAACGCTAAAAACTCTGTAACCTAAAATCCCCAAATCCCCTAAAGTTGGTGCTTCTTCTATCGTGCACTGGTACTTCTTCTATCTCTGTGATTTCTTGGTCTGGTAAAAGCTGAAGAAGCAGTCACCGGACTTCTTATGATGCCGACTAAGGTATGATTAGTCCCCTCTCTCTCTCTTCTTCTTTCCACTCTGACTAGAGTAACTTAATGTATGATAGTCGACTTGCATTTCATCTTGTCCACAAATGACTTGTGCTTCTAGAAAACTGAATTTGTATTGTGCTAGGGTTCCGAAAGCACAAATCCAATTTGTTGTAATAGGGTTTCAAATTGGATTTGTGCTTCCAGAAAATTGACTTGTATTGTGCTAGGGTACTAAGGTTTCAAATTAGATTGTGGTAGGACACTGATAGAGATACTGATAGGCTTTTATTTGATGCATTAATGTAGGTGAATTGTGTAGTATTTAGGGATAGATATCCTAAATTGATGTTTTTATATTATATTTGAGTGTTAGGAGTTTTTTGGAAAAATGGAGCAAAAAGATAGCAATTTGGAAGAATGGTCAATGCTTCAATGTATGGATAAGCAGCTGGGAGAAGATGGGACAAAACGACAGCACCACATGCATAAAACGCAATACAACAACAACAAATTGAAGACTATGCATATGTGAAACGCAACGTAGAAAGGGGAGGATCCAGTGTTTTGAGAAATTAAAAAGAAGGCAGCAGCTCCTCATTTGGGAGATACACACAGCTTCCATAAAAAAGGAACACAACCACACAAAGGAGAGGGGAGAGCATGCTGTTCGGATGGGAACTAACACAAAGCTTTGAGGATTCCACCTCCAAATCACAATTTTACTGCATAAATTATGCAATAGTTTGGAGCCATTTTCTTCATTTCTATTTGATTCTTTCATGAGTTTGTCTAGGATTTATGTTTTTACATTGCTTGGTACGATGATTTGTGGCTAGAACCTTAATTTCTTTTAGGGATTTGATGCTTTGGTGATGCTTTAACTTTGAGTTTTGCTGGAATCCATATACTTGTTGATTTTCCTCGGGGTTTATTTGTTCTTCCTTTGGATCATTAGAAGTTTACTTGATATAAATTCATCTTTGGGGAAAGAAGGTTTTGCTAGAAGATTCAAGGAAATTTCGGCTAGGATTTTCTTGTGAGTTGGGAGACCCAAGAAACTTAAAAGGTGAAAATAGAAGATTTGGGTTTGGAACTTAAGAAAATTTAGAAAGAACTTAAGTAAAGGATTACTAAGTGATGTCTAGAGTGGATAGATTAATTCAATTTTAGGAGAAAGGGATTAATTACTAGTGAAATTCACATATAACGTTAGGATTTTTTCATTTGTGGAGAATAAATAAATCAATATTAAGGTTGGCAAAAATATCATTCCCTAGGAGAAAGTCATTCCTCATTAAATTTAATCCTTTTAATTAGTCAATTGTTGCACTCTCTTCTTGATTAGTTATTGCATGGATATGTCACATTCATATATAGTTATTTTGATTGCATTGAATTGGATGGTTGCTTAGAAATTCATTTAAGTTTTTAATAATTTTTTACATTGCTTTCACCCAACCCGATTCCAAACATCATTAGCTAGCGTATATTTGAACTTTCTCATAATCCCTATGGACACGACTCGATTCTTACCAATTTATTACTCACTTCGACATCCGTGCACTTGCAGTACACGAACAGAAACGATTTGTTTGTTATTAAAAAGGAGGATTGACTTGTATGTATATATAGCAAATTGAAGAGAAAAAACCTTGAATACGCTTGGTTTTTAGTATAAAATGTAAGTCGAATAAAAAAAATCAGCTACACTGAATGCATGATGGTCGATTCATACTTTGTTTTCTGTTGTATACAGAATATATACATCTTGATAATTACTGAAAAATATGACATTACATAGTCCATAGACTAAATATTCAATTATGTGATACTTCATCCTAATTTGCTGGGAAGAAGCTTCCTCTCTTTCATTTTGTAAATGCAATGTTAGTTTAGCTAAAATGTTAATATTGGGGATATTATGCTAACATTTTGGAAATCTAATTCTTTGTTGGGTGAATTTATGAAAAGAAATCATAGTAGTGTTACATTTAAAGTAGTAATTAAATATTTATATAATGATATTGTAACTGATATCATTTATAGGCAGAAATAAAGTATGTGTAGCTTTCGTTGGGCATGCACTTGGTATATATTTCACATGGGAAGAGTGTCAAGGTGTTGTTAATGGATTCAAGGGTGCTATTTATTGTTCTTTTGATAGTGTAGCAGAAGCTGGAAGGATATATTCTCAATTTTATTAAGAGAAAGCATTATGTTCAGCGGTAAAATAATTGCAATATATATTATTTGTTATATGTGATAATTTAATTGGATTCAAATATAATTAATATGGATATTTCTATATATAATATAGATGTTAAATATTAATTTCCCCAATTGTAATGCCTTGATGAAGTTACGGATTTCAAATGCTAAGCCTAACATTGGTCAACATTTTTATGAATGTGTTAATATAAAAGTAAGTAATTTAATTATTGTTTGTAGTAATAGCAATCATATAAATTAATATTCATCAATATTCAAATTGAAGGTCTCCAGTGGATACTTAGTACTTGTGAAAGAGGTGAAAATTTGTTTTTGTGGTAAAATATGTCAAACAAATTATGTGCGTTGGGGGTAAGAGTCTTATTCGGAAGATATATTATTGTTCGCGAAAAGTATGTGTAAAAATTTATATACATAATGCAAATTTGTCATAAGTCCTAATATTTGTGTTTATATCTTTATTTTGTAGGTCCCATACGATTTCATAACTTGGTCGTCAGATGTAAGTACAAAAAAAAGACATTGTAATAGTTAGAAGAACAAATGTAACTATTATGTTTATTGTGACTCTTTTTATCTTTTATTCAATCACTTATCACTTTAATATTCAATTGTAAGCTTTTCATATTTTTAAGGAAACTGCAATTATTACAAGGTTTTACATTGTAGAAGTAACTGCAATTATTACAAAATTCCATCTATTAATTATAATTACATTTGTAACATTCATAATTACTTATCCTCTAGTTTAATTGTTTTTTAGTAGCGTAAAGGAAAGTATAGGGGGTTTCTTCTTCTTTTAGGGCTGCCAAACCCACTATGGAACCTCTCCATATGAGCACTGCCACAAGCCTTCACACGTTTTTCCCTGCTATGTTATTCCTTGCTTTTCAAACTTCTTTGTAATAACAAGGAAATAAAAGGATGAGCATATTCAAGTAACATGAATATTTATGTGATTGTGTTAAGAGAGATCGAGAGAATATCATCTCTTCATAACTTTAAGGCTTATTAAATTCCATTTTCAAAAAGAAAAAACTTAAATCCTTCCCACTTAGATAAAAGAAATACTTGTACTTGGTCATACTTCAACTAATGTCTTTATATATCACTATATCTATTTTGGATAGACTAGATTATAGTCTTCTTTTTGGAACTGAAAAATTGACTTTGTATCGTGACTCTCTTTTAATGGGAAATGGAATTTTACGTGAAAGTTTAAACAAACTTGAGTTCAATGATTGTGTTACTGTTGCTTCTTCCTATTCTCTTAATACTATTGTTGGTTTCAAACGTATGAGGTTAGATTTGAGATCTTCTATGTTATGGCACAAACGTTTAAGCCATATTTCTAGAGACAGAATGGGGAGGTTAGTGAAGGATGGTGTACTACAGGATCTTGATTTTTCAGATTTCACTGCCTGTGTTGACTATATTAAAGGGAAGTTAACTGCCAAGGTTAGAAAAAGCAAAATGAACAGGAGTTCAGAATTGTTAGAGTTGATTTATACTGATATATGTGGACCATTTATTCCACCTGCTATGGGTGGTTATAAATACTTCATAACTTTAGAGTCAAATGTTATTGACGTACCCTTAAATACTTGGTGGTTAGATACTGGAGCAACAATTTATATTACGAATTCCTTGTAGAAACTAACAAGTCGATGAAGGCCGACTAGATCTGAGCAGCATGTATACATGGGAGATGATACCAAAGTCAAAGTTGAAATTTTTTGGACAGTTGAACTACAGTTAAATACAGGGCATCTTTTGGTGTTATATGATGTCACTTATTTACCCTCTATTAGGAGGAATTTGATTTATGTATCTATTTTGGATAGACTAGGTTATAGTCTTCTTTTTTTAATTGAAAAATTGACTTTGTATCGTGACTCTCTTTTGATGGGAAATGGAATTTTATGTGAAAGTTTATACAAACTTGAGTTGAATGATTGTGTTACTGTTGCTTGTTCCTCTTCTCTTAATACTGTTGTTGGTTCCAAATGTATGAGGTTGGATTTGAGATCTTCTATGTTATGGCACAAACGTTTAAGCCATATTTTCAGAGACAGAATGGGGAGGTTAGTAAATGTTGGATGCATTTTTATCATTAGAATTAATGGCATTTTTCCTTAATTTTTGGATTAATTATTGGGTCTTATAAATATTTTTTCTACTAAATTGTTTAGTTTATCTTAATCTGCATTTATAATGGGTCCTCTTCAATTTGTAGGAAATACACTTGTTTTTAATTTAAAAAGACCCCAACAATAATTAAATGGAGGAAGGAGAGCCAGGGTAAAACTGACCAGCCGCCAGAAACATCAAGCTACATGAGGGGCAGATCACGCAAGAGCAGACGAGGACAATTGGGCGTGAAATAGTGGGAATTAAAAACAAGCAACAGAAGATGGCGTTTAATTTAAAATCACGTGAGGTAATGACAGGTATTGGCGTGACGCAAGAGGAGGAGAGCAAGATGGACAACACGAAGACAGAAAAAAAATAAATACAAAGCATGAGAGGAGCTATATAACACCAGAAGTTGTTGCTAGTAGGCGGCTATTAGAGACAAGAGAAGCTGAAAACGTTGAAGAGAATAAATAAAAGCCAAAGGCAGTTGGCGGCACACATGCAGCCTCCACCGAAAATCTTGCAACTTGGCGTGTTTGCAGCTGAGAAAGAGGCGTGAATGAAGGAGCTCAAAAACATCCAGTACGCCAAAGAGATTTGACACCACGCATGCAAAAAACAACCCACGCCGACACTCCAAAAGAAAACAAACAAAAATATAGGGTGGCTAAGACAATTTTCCATTGGCAGCGCAGTAAAGGAGAAGGTGGGAAGATCACGCAACAGGTGGAATTGTGACAAGTGGAGAAGAGGAGACTACATTAGTGAACTAGAGGAGCTCCAAACGAAAATCACGCTGCTGGAGGACGCTGAAGACAGATGATGAGTTAAAAGAAAACAATATCTGGCTAGGCGTGAACAAAGGGAGACGTTGGCAGAAGGGGACTCACTAACTCCATCATTCACGTGGGACCATGATGCATAGACCAAGAAATAAAAAAAAAATGAAAAGCTAGAGGGGGGAAGTGGACAGCAAACGTTATGACCAAAAGGAGGGGGACTTTTGTGTAGCTGGAAAAAACCAAAAGAAGACTCCACTTATTTTACAATTTTTGGGCATCAACGTGACATGAAGGGGGAGGCTCCACCTTGGGGGAATTAATGCACAAAACACCAAAGGAGGATTGACGCACATTAGGGAGGCTCCACCAACGTTCAATATCACACATCCTCTCCACTTAGGCTACATTAATTGAGAACTCTCCAACGTCACAGCTAAAGACCCCACCCAAAAGCACTCATTCTTCATTTTTTTTTTATTTACTCTCCACTCACCAAGCTCAAAAACCCACCGAAACATTCACTCTTCAATTAATAAAAAAATACTCCACCAAAGGCTCCACTCACTTTACACGGGGAGGGCTCTTCAACGCCACTTTGATTAGCTATCCACGTTGCTTTACATTAGAAGAGGGTCTACCCATTCAACACTCACGTTGTCCCACCAAGCATTACTCTCTTCATTGCCCACCAAGCATCGAAGCATCAACGATACACACAAGGGAAAGGAGGACTCACTCAACAGCCAAGCATTAACGTGACACTCTTCATTTAATCTCCACTCACGCACATTTAGAGAGGAGGACTCCAAGACCAAGCAATCATCATTTGTTTTCCATTCCTTCTACTCCTTTTATATTCATAATGTTTGCTTTTATTATTTTCATTGCTGCCACTGTCATTATGAGTAACTAATCCTTTCATTCTAGGATTTTAATGGAACTCTTGATGTAATCTCGATTAATTGGTATTTTCTACGTTTAATTTCTTATGCCCGTTTTTAATTAAAGGCTTGATTATTGCAATTTGTTCTTAATGCTTTTCATAATTTGATCACCTATGAAATTGAGTTTCTTAATCTTTCTGTAACGTAACAGGGAGCAATAGATTTGGAAGAAGATTGCAATACCTTAGGATCACATTCGTAGTGATTTTTGTCTAAGATTGGGAGATACCTATCCACCCTAAGTAACCACATTAAGATTGATTTGATAAAGCGATCATCGAATTATCATAATTTACCATAGAAATATAGGAAATTGGTTCGACGATTAGGTTTACTAATGATCCGGGAGGGCTTAGTAGTTAATTCTGAATCTTAGATTATCAAACCTGGTATATGAGTTGAACCGAGAAAATTTTGACACCGAGATTACATCAAGGGTTCCGTTAAAATCCTAGAATGAAAGGATTAATTACTCATAATAACAGTAGCAGCAATGAAAATAATAAAAGCAAGCATTATGATTATGGAATAAGTAGAAGGAATGGAAGAACAAATGGTGATGTTGCTCTTCAATTTTTGCCTCCAGCTCTATTGCTTGTTCTTCAATGTGCTAAGATAATGAGAACTTGGCTTTATGTGGTGTGGATGGATGGATAATCCCTGTGATCCCACGTTGGTGTTCTATTTATACACATGACAAGAAATCAGCTTTGAATTTCAAAAATAGATATCCCACCAACCAATTTCGTCATCTTGTATGACAATTCAGCAAAGTCAGGTTGATGGCTGATTTTCTCAATTATGGAGGCTGAATTTGATCATGTTGTCTTCATAAAGATTATAGCTCTATCTCTCCCCGTTCCATAGCCGTTGGATTTAGAGAATTTTCTTGTGTAGATCAAAAGCTATGACTAAAATACTGAAACCTGTCAGACTGGACAACATTACAGCTCAGCCAACTTGACAGCCATTTTTGTCAAGGAAGACGACTCCATTTCAAAAAGTGTAAAACATAATGGAGAAAGATCAACCTCTTATCTTTCTACTTTTAAAAGTTTGGCTTCAAAGCTTGATTCAAACTCGAGATATGGTTGAAATGCTGAAACGCGTCAGAATTGGCAGGTCATGCAACTTGATGATAAAATATGTCAACTTTGATGGCCTCTTTAGTTCCCATTGTCAACTTTGATGGCATCTTTAGTTCCCATTGTCTTCAATGAAGTTGAAGATGTATCTCTTAGATTTCCAATGGCACCAAAATCAACTATTTGTCGGGAGTATTTCTCGAGTTATGAGCAAATGACAACATCCTGAATTTAATTTACAGCTTTTGGGAAAAACTGCCCCTTTTTGACCTTGCTTTGTTCGAACCTTAATCGTTGCAATCTCGTTTTTATTCATTATCTGTCTACTAAAACTCTCAAAAACCATTACATGCACCAAAATAAAAATTGTAATAAAAATGTTGAAATTAAGTAATTACAAGACAATAAACAAACTAAATAATCACAAAACGACTCGAGATTACGTGAAAATATGTAATAACTTGAAGAGTTATCATTCGCGGATGTCAGAATTGTGTTTCAGTTCGATTTGAATTCGATTTGCTTTCGTTTGTTTCGCCTTTCGTTTCGCTTTTGATTTGTTTCCGTTCGTTCTTTCGCTTCCGCTTTGATCAGATTCGATTCTCTTTGTTTCCGTTTTTTCGGTTAGGGTTCGGTTCCAAGATCAGGTCCCAACAGTTGTGGTATCAGAGCCCAGTATTAGGATCTTACTTGGGCAATATGTTTGTTGGGTGAATTTGTGAGAATATGATGAACATGGGAATGTATTTTCATGAATTATGTGAAAAAAAAAACAAAGTGATTGTTTGATTAAGGTTAAGAATTTTGATGGATTTTAGGTTTGTGATTATGAAAATGAGATTAGAATTTCTTGATGAATTGGGATGAATTGATATTGACTACACTTTTGTGAGATGAAATAATAAATACTTGGAAGATGAGATAAAGGATAAGGATATATGTGTGGTAGTTCAAAAAGGGGTTGAATTGAATTATATTGGACCATTGACTGGTGCCCATATGTTAAGGCATGTTGATTTTTTGGATATAGTGATTTTGATATGATATTAATGGCATAAGATATAGGAGGTGAATAATATTAAGAATATGTGTGATAAGAAATTAGATAAGACAGTAATTTGACTATTATTAAGAGGATGTGTTACTTGATGACTAAGTATGAATTTTGAGGACGAAATTCTTTTAAGAGGGGGAGAAATGTTAGACCCCGATCTTTTAGTGGAATTTAGAAATATTAAATGAAATTGAATAAGTGTTTTTTTGGAACATGTATTGTGTTTTAGATGAAATTGTGCGTTAAGAAATTAATGAGAAAAGAATTGATTAGGTTTGATGTCTTTGATATTTGAGTAGATTTGTATGGGTTATGAGAGTAAAGTGAATGAGTTGATTGAAATGGAAGTTGAAAATTAAGAAATAAAGAGTGAAAGTGTGAAAATTTGTTGAATTATGAAAGTTTGACTTTTTGAGATAGAGAGTTGACTTTTTTATTTAAGCAGGTTTTGAGAAAATGATCTTCATGAGAATTGTAGTTTCTATTGAAAGCTTTCTGTCGCCATGAAGAATGACAGTTTTCAATATCGGGATCGAAATCTATGATTTTTTGAAGTTAAGTGTATTTTGCTTGTGTTTGGAAAAGTTCATAGGGTAAGTTTGCGTGTACTATGTTTTGAGGCCAATCGCCGTACTGATGTGGTCTGAATCGGAGTAAGTGGTCTACATGAAAATTGTAGCTTGTCTTTCAATCTTTCCAATGCTATAAAGTATGCAATTTTTGGATGTGAGAATTGGAAGATATAAAATTATGATTGTTTAGGGAGACTTTAAATGGGGCAGTGACTTTGATTGGAAATTTGATCATTTTAAAGGCTGCATTGGCTTTTGAGTTCTTCGTGGAAGTTGTAGAGCTTCCTTTAAGCTTTCTTTTGATACCAAATTTGTTAAAGTTGAAGTTCGGGATCAAAAGTTATGAATCTTTGAAGTTCTTTTGTGAAAGAAAATTTCAATGTTTTTTCCCTCTACAGCTCGCGATCAAAAATTCGCGATCGCGAGCTGGTCGATCGTGAGCTGACCTTTTTCCTCTGAGGCACGCATTTTTCTCTGAGGCTTGCGACCGCGAGCTGTAGCGATCATGAGCCGGATTCTGTGTCTCCGAGATTGCGATCACGAGCCGGCATATTTTCACCGAAGGCCGATCGCCACCGCGAGCCGGCTGCTACAGTGCGGCTTTAATTTTTGATTTTTTTTGAAATTTTGTTCTATTCTTTTGGCTATATCTATGCCGTCCGACATCCGATTGACTTGGTTTTCGAAGCATTGGATTCCTAAGACAATTATCTACATCCTCATGGGAAATTTATGAATTTTTGAGATTAAATTGAGGGTGATTGATTTAATCAAAGTGAGTTAGATAATTTTCTGAACATGGTTCAATATTTTGAGAAATTCTCGATCTGTGGAGATCTAATCGAAATGATTCTTAGGGCAAAATAAAATAGAAACATGGGGCTACAAGTCTTATGAAGGAATTGAATTTCAATTTAGCCTCTAAGACTTTCAATTTCTAAATTGAAGTCGGTTTTAGTGGTCAGTTTTGAATCAATAAGTGCTGACAGTATTTTGGCAATAATTTATGCTCTAGTCATCCAAATGAGGCGATTCTTGATTTGGATTAAACTAGAGAGATAAGCATACATTTTGTTTGAAGAAAGGGAATTTTAATTCAGCCTTTAAGAATGTCAATTTTCGAATGGAAGTAAATTGCTAAAAATGTGTTAGCATAATGATAGTCCGAAATGTTGTGGAGTATAACTCTTGGTTTAGTGCACCAAATTAAATGGTTTTGGTGGCGTTATGAAATTAAGACAATGAGGAACAATTCTCTAGAAGAAAGTTTTGGCAAATTACTTCAATATGATGGTGAAAAAAAGTCCTAAAGTATGATTTGAAATGAATGTTAGGGGCAATTTTGGAAGAACACATAAGGACTTAAGTTAGTAGGATAAAATTGGAGGGTCATTTGAGTCATTCCTCACTCATTAAATGACATGGCAACAAGAGACAAAGGGGGTTGTCAGTTTTGGAGAGTGAAGCACGACAATGAGAAGAAAGAAAATGAAAGAAAGAAGAGAGAATGGTGAGAAGCTTGTTCGGTGGAGGTGAGAAAGAAGAAAGAAGAAGACAAGCATTAGGGTTTCGATTTTCTTGGGTGTCAAGCACGTTTTTAAGGGGATTCAAGAGGAAAGATGAGGAAGAAGATGAAAGCTTCCTATAGAGCTAAGGAATTGCCGAAAATGAAGGAGGAAAAAGGTAAGAGAAATTTTTGAGCTTTGAGATTTTGATAAGTTCTTGGTTTAGATACCTTGGAAATGTTATGGGATTATGTTTCCTAAGCTCAATTTTGGAGATAGCTTGGTTTAATTGGTTCAATTTTGGATAATTGTGAATTAGGGTTTATGCCCAATTTTTGTGATTTGAGGATTTTGGAAGTTTTTGATTTAGATAGCTTGAATATATGAGGGATTTGTG
>JANZXV010339219.1:0-13150 GCA_027576455.1 Erythroxylum roigii | reverse complement strand
CAATTATATTAATTGGTGCCAATTGGAAAAGATTGAAAGTGTTTTGTGTATCGAAACGGGCCCAAATGGCCCAAAGGTAATTGGTTTGTCATTAAAAAGGTGTTATGAATGAAATTGGGCCCAAATTGACTATTAAAACTGTATTAATTGCATTGTGATGAAAACTGTATTCTTTTGTCTTATAAAAATTTATTTGGTCACATGGGAAATGAACTTCTGCATATGTTAGCGTTTAAAAAAATTTTTTATACGGGATTTTGTCTGAGTGCACTAGCATGTCACCCTCGCGGGTCACGGACTCGGATATTACCTACGATGTCGGGTTCGGGTCCTGCGGGAGTGAGGTGCTACAATTATGCTACCTCTTATGTATCATATATCGGTTGTCGTCTTAGAGTAAGCTCGATTGAACGGCCCCAATTACGTCATATCTCAATCAATAAACCAATACTAACCTAAATCTATACTCGAATAATGACTCAATATGCATACAACCTAATGACACCCACCATGTAACTCCTACTATAACAGTCCTTCACATCATCACATATCAAAACGAGCACAACATTGCACATTAAAATGCCTATACATGTGTCAATCCATATGTATGAATGTTATGCATGCATATGATAATGATGGCGATTTCCATGATGAATATGAAATTCTAATGCATATTCATAACCATAAATATTAACTCACAGGTAGAATGCACTCCTTTGTGCCAAACCTAATATCTCAAAGTGGAGGGTTCTGCTCCTAATTGATCTAAAGAAAGAAAAATAGGAATGACTATTAGGATTTAAAACCTAAATCAATTTTAGGCACCTTGAGGATAAGACCATGACTCAATATTAAGGACATCTATTTTCTTTTTAAAAACGATGATGTCATATTTTACGAGGAGCCTATTGAAAATTTGGCAGATCTCGACAAAATGGACTTTCCCGTCTGAAAGAAGGGTCATTCTTATAATGAAAAGATACTTCAATAACCACCAGTAATCACTGCTTAATTTGGGTCTTCAAACTACAGGTCCATGCCTAATTGAGTCCATATTTACATCGCAAAAATTCATAGTAAATCTAATCATAATTCAAGTATACCAACTTCTAACCTATACACCCTTATTTATACTCAATACATCAAGATGTTCTCAATTCTAATAAAAAACAACTCAATTTAATGCATGTCTATAAGAACATAACCCTTTTTAAATTTGTATCTCATAAACTATGAAGAATTTTAATATGTTGCTTTTATGAAAATTGATCTACATAATATTTGGGAAATTTTAAAATTATTTTCGACCATTTCTGGGCTAGTTGAAAAATCTCCACCATCATCGAAGTGTGGGGTTCACGTGTCGGCGCTGGAGGGGTAGTGACATTCACCACCCACCTAAAAATGACAAGCTCACCTCCAGGAATCCAATGGCACTGGTCCTGTGTCGAAACTCTTCCCGGTTTATGAGAATCGAAGGTTTAAAGCTCAAAGGTGACACATTTCCGTTCACCAGCAAAATGGGCCGATTGATGTTTGGTTTCCCTCCTTTCCTATATTTTTAAGGGCTGTTAGACATGATGTTGGTGTTAATTTCACCAAAAATGACGAAAAATAGGAGATCGGTGACTTACCTAAATGAACCAAAACTTCTAATCGTGATTCTTCCAAATTCAGGTCGTTTTTTAAGAAACAAGTTTAAAGGTTTTGTAGAACGTCCTGAGAAATTTCCGTAGATACCTAGATCATTAGAATGGTGGCCAGACGATGAAGGTATGAGTGTCGAAAATTGGGAGTAAATAGTAACCTATAGGGAAAAGAGATTAAGAGAGAAATGAACTTCAACTTATACTTTTATAAGTTTTTCTCCTTATTAGTCTATTATGAGTAATTTAACAAAAATTTGGATCATTATATTCTCTCCCCCATTTAAAAAAAATTCTTTCTTGAATTTTAAATCTCACCTCATTATTGAAATAGATGCGGGTCTTGACTTTACATATCTAACTTCATCTCCCACGTATAGTCATCCATCGTATGATTACTCCATAACACTTTCACCATTGGTATCTCTCTTGATCTTAGCTAACGAATATGATAATATACTATAGCAATAAGTTGTTTTTCATATGTCAAATCGCTATCAATATTCGTATTACATGGCCGAAGGATATGAGAATGATCCGAAATATACTTTCTCAACATCGACATATGAAATACAAGATGAACTCTAGATAGGTTAGGCGGTAACACCAACCTATATGCTACTTCACCCAATCTAGATTTAATCTCAAATGGACCAATATACCTGGGAACTAGTTTATCTTTCTTAATAATCCTCATCACTCCTTTCAGTGATGATATTTTCAAAAATACCATATCACCTACTGAGAATCTCACATCTTTCCTCTATGGATACGTGCAACTCTTTCATCTATTAAAAGTTGTTTTCAATCTTTGCTGAATAATAGGGATCCTTTCGGAAGTAATTTGTACTAACTCAGGTCATCTTAATTGTCATTTATTTAGAGGTGATCTGCATTTTATTCCATACAAAGCTTTATAAGGAGCCATTTCAATACTAGCAGGGTAACTATTATTATATGCAAATTCAATCAATGGCAAATGCAAATCCCAATGACTAATAAAATCAATAATACACATCCTAAGTATATTGTCTAAAGACTGAATAGTTCTCTCATACGAGCCATCTGTTTGAGGATGAAAAGTAGTGTTGAAGTATAATCTTGTACCCATAGCTTTTTGTAACTCTCGCTAGAAAATTGATGTAAAGTTGGAATCCTTATCAGAGACTATAGATTGTGGTACCCCATGTAAACACACAATTTTATTGAAATATAGCCTGTCCAATTTATTAGTAGAATAAGGCTTCTTGATAGTTAAGAAGTGTGCAAACTTTGTTAATCTTAGTGATGTCAATGAGCCAAGCCCGACCGAGCTCGAGTTAGGAGTAAGGCTTGGGTAGCCTGTAGGCCGACGAGTTGGGCTTGGTTGGGTTGTGGCCTGGCCCAACTTTATATATGTTTTTTAAAAAATAAAAAACGATGTCATTTTTGATGTTTTGGTTAGGTCACGGGCCGACCCATGGTCTATTCGAGCCAAATAATTTTAGCTCGTGGCCCGCTTGGATCGAGCCAAAATTGACATTCCTAGTTAATCTATCCACAATCACTCATATAACATTATATCCAGTATTAATACGGGGCAATCCAGTCACAAAATCCATAGTAATCATATCCCATTTTCACTCAAGAATGGGGAGTTGTTATAATAATCCATAAGGTCTTTGGTGCTCAAGCTTTACTTGCTGGCATGTTAGGCACCTAGACATAAATTCCGTAATATCTTTTTTCATTCCACTCCACTAGTATGTGCCTTTGAGATTGTGATACATCTTGGTGGAGCCTGGATGAAGGCTATAAGCTACAAAGTGTACCTCCTCCATGATTTCCTTTCTTAGGTCATCAACATCTGGTACACATACCTTGGTACCTATCCTTAGAATACCATCACCATCCACAATAAAATTCTTAGCTCGGTTCTCTTGAATCTCCTAAACTATCTTATATAATTGAGGGTCTTTGGACTGAGCAACCTTGACTCTCTCCAAAAACATTAATTTAACCTTGAATTGTGCTAGTAAACATCCTGATCTTGATATCTTTCATAGCAATCCTTGGTCAACTAAGTCGTGCAACTCTTTAATTAAGGTTCTCCTTACAAATTTGATGTGAGAAAGACTACTGGATGATTTTCTGCTTAGAGCATCAACTACTACATTAGCTTTACCTAGGTGATACAAAATAGGACAGTCATAATCTTTCAAAGACTCCATCCATCTTCGTTGTCTCAAGTTTAGATCCCTTTGTTGAAAAGTATATTTCAAAATTTTATGATCAGTATAGATCTCACAAGTCGCACCATACATATAATGTCTCCAAATCTTAAGTGCAAAAACCACAATTTCCATTTCCAAGTCATAAGTAGGATATTTCTGTTAATGCTTCTTTAGTTTTTGGGAGGCATAAGCCACTACTCGTCTTTTCTGCATAAGCACACAACCCAAACCAACCCTAGAAGCATCACAATACACTGTAAATCCATCCAACCCTAAAGGTAAGGTCAAAACTGGAGTTGATGTTAACTTGCCTTATGCTGTTGGAAACTATCCTCACACACCTCTACCCAAAACAATTAGCATTCTTCTGATTTAACTTGGTCAGAGGTGCTGCTATTCGAGAGAAATCTTGGACAAATCTCCGATATTAGCCCGCTAAGCTTAAGAAACTCCAAACCTCAGTAACAATGGTAGGTCTTCTCCATTATATGATAGCTTCAATCTTTTTAGGATTCCCTTGGATGCCATCTTTAGATACCACTTGTTCCAAGAAGACTACATGATCAAACCAAAATTCACACTTAGAAAATTTAGCATACAACTGATGCTCTCTCAATGTTTGCAAAACCATTATCAGATGTACCACATGTTCTTCTTCACTCTTAGAATATACCAAAATATCATTAATGAATACAATGACAATACTATCTAGAAAAGATCTAAACATCCTATTCATTAATTCCATAATGGTTGCAGGAGCATTAGTTAACCCAAAGGACATCATCAAAAATTTGTAATGACCGTACCTAGAACGAAAATCAGTTTTTGGAATATCTTCTTCTTTAATCCTCAATTGATGATAACCAAATCTTAAATCAATCTTAAAGAAACATTTGGCCCCTTGAAGTTGATCAAACAACTCATCGATTCTTGGAAGTGGATACTTATTCTTTATCGTCACCTTATTTAATTCCCTGTAATCAATACAAAGTCGTAATCTACCATCCTTCTTTTTTACAAATAATACTAGTGCACCCCATGGAGAAGTACTAGGTCTGATATATCCGCTATCTAAAAAATCTTATAATTGCTCTTTAATCTCCGTTAACTCTGCAGGAGTCATCTGATAAGGTGGAATCGAGATAGGAGTTGTACCTGACACTACATCAATGCAGAATTCAATCTCCCTCTCTAGTGGCAAACCTGGCAACATTTCAGAAAACATGTCAGGAAATTCACATACAATTGGGATATCATCAATTGAACCTCTCTTTGTTAAAATATCGCTCACTAAAGTCAAATACCCTTGAAAACCTCGTCGAAGCTTCTTTTTAGAAGTAATGACAGATATAAAGTTTTGAGGAACTTTTCCTTTATCATCTCTAAACAAAAATTCAATATCATCAGGAATCCTAAAAATCACCAACTTCTCTCGACAATCCAAGGTAGCAAAGTGTTGAGACAGCTAATCCATACCCAAAATTACATCAAAATCGATCACATCCAATAATACTAAATTAGCCACTAATTCTCTACCCTCAATCAACACCAGACAAGAAGGGAAAATAATATATGTATTCAAGGATTCATCCAAAGGGGTGGCTACTGATAAAGGAGTTACTAATCTAGTTGCTTGACAACCAATCCTTGATGCAAACACAGGGGATATAAACAAATGGGTAGCACCTGGGTCAAATAAAACTCTAGCATCAACATAACAAATTGATACAATACCTGCTACAACTGCATTAGAGGTCTGAGCATCTTGTGGGGTGAGGCTGAACACTTGAACCTGTCCTCCTCCTAACTGTTTAGAGGTCGAAGCCTGCCCAAAATTTCTATTTCCAAACCTACCCCTAGTATGGAATCTACCCTAAACCTACCTCCTGATCCACGACCTTGCTGGACCACAATTTGAGATTCACTTCGGTATTACATTTAATGTTGAGACTGAACTTGATGTACTGGCTATACCACGCTAGCAGAGGAGCTTGAGAAAACTATCTTTGAAATTCAGAAGTAGGCACTCTTTAGCAAAATGTCCAATCTGACCACATTGAAAGCAAGCACTCGGAAAAATATGACAAGGTCCTTAATGGACTCTACCACAATTTTGACAAGCAGTACTTCCAAAATGAGAACTACTTCCAGAGCTTTGCCCACTGCAACTGCTACTCTTACTGCTTTAGGTCCAATTCTAGTTGATCTTACTAGATTTTTACGATCATGTCTATTTTTCTTATGCCCACGTAGGCTATGATCTCGTCGAGACTGTCCATGTTGCTCCCCAATTACACCTATATGTAGCATCAACAATGGAGAACTATAACTTTCATCCTTAAAACCCCTAGTTTGGTAAGGATCAAGAATGGTGTCCTATATGATGTGTCACCTCTCCATCGCTCTAGCCTCATCTATGGCACCTTCCAAAGTCTGACCTTCTAAACGAAGTCCTACATATGTGGGACCTAAATTGATAATGTAAAGTCCCACTATTTATCTCTTATCAGTCATATCCTCTATATATCTCATCAATCAATTAACCTTTGTAGTATACTCTTCAACTAACCTATCACCTCTCCTAAGTTGTAACAATTGCCATCTATAAGCATCTCTTTGTAATGGTGGACAAAATTGTATGATAAATCTTATATAAACCAATCCAATACAACCGCTTAAACTGATAATTCAACAATGTGAATCCTTTGTGAATCTGTATAGGCCATTCTAGTTTGAGACTCGATACTATTGAGAAAGTCTATAGCGTCCCTGGTACCATTAAAAGTAATAATACCAATCCTGGTGTAATGTAAGACAAATTTTGCATCTGCCATACCCTAGCCCCTATTTTGAGCTATCTAATACATTAAAGGGATGGTTTGATTCAGAGCAACAATAGTGTTTTGTACTGCAATACCCACTGCTAAAGTAGTGACATCTACACCTTGCGTTGTTGGCTTACCTTAAGCTTGAAAATCTAGCTGTTGTGTAACAGTTCTGGGCTTACCCCTATGCCTTGCCTGCCTGGGTGACTATGGAGCCATAACCTCTTCAAGAATTGATTCTCTATCCACTGCTTCTTCGACCTCATGAGTTCGTGCTGAATTTCTTTTCCTCCTTATGATCAAATAATAAGAAAGTATTTAGATATAATAAAAGGTGTAACAATATACAAGATAAGAAATAAAGCATAACATCCTTAGATAGAAGTAAAGATAGCGATTTTAAACAAACACGGTCTTAATGCCGCAATAGTTCAAAAAGAAAATTGACTTAATTCTGATCAACCTAACAACTCAAATTTAAAACCGAGCTCTAATACTAGCTTTGTTATGACCAAAACCTTGGACCATAAGGAGCAGGAAACTCAAGCAAAATGGACCCTTAACAAGCCTAAAATATCGTCAAATCCCTATATCTATAATAAAGATAAACTTTAAAAATGATCAAGCTCATAATTGTAATAATCAAACAATTCTAACTATATACAATCCTCAATTTGCTATAACATTGAGACAATTAATACAAGGAAAATCTAACACATGCAAGACTACTATGACTCTAGAGTCAAAGGTCACTAACAAACATACATTAAATCATCGGAGAGGAAGAAAACTAACGAAGTTCCCTATTAAAAGAGATCTAAAAAGAAGATCCTAAAAAATAGTTGAGGGGAGTCAGACCTTGCTGAGTGAATTAATACTATGGTTATGTTATGCATTTTTAAGGATTTCAAATGATACATATATATTTATAATGTATTATATCCATAAATGTAATTTCATAATGTAATGATTTTGTTCATAAACATGAATGCATTGTTCATACCGATATTATGTCACATAATCACCAAAACTGCAAATCACAATTAATAGTGAAGGACTGATGACTGACCCTATAACGTACCTCTTACCCACATATTATAACCATTGGGAGTCTTTTGTTTCATACGAGTCACTTGGTCCAATGTAGTGGACTGTCGCCCAAGAGTCACACTTAACCAAACCGCCACAGTCTCGTTACGGCATAACTGTCGACCAAACCAGCACAATCATGCTACCTCTTATGTACCATATATCGGTTGACGTCCGAGAGCAAGCTCGACTGAACCGCCCTAACCGCGTCATATCTTAATCAATAGACCCAATACTAACCTAAATCTATACTCGACTAATGACTCACTGTGCGCACAACCTAGTGACACCCACCAGGTAACTCCTACTATAACATTCCTCCATATCATCACATATCAAAACGAGCACAACATTGCACAATAAAATACCTATACATGTGTCAATCCATATGTATGAATGTTATGCATGCATAAGATAATGATGGTGATTTCCATGATGAATATGAAATTCTAATGCATATTCATAACCATAAATATTAACTCATAGGTAAAATGTGCTCCTTCGCGCCGAACCTAATGTCCAGAAGTGGAGGGTTTTGCTCCTAATTGATCTAAATAAAGAAAAGTAGGAATGACCATTTGGATTTAAAACCTAAATCAATTTTAGACACCCCTAGAATAAGACCATGGCTCAATATTAAAGAGCTTTATTTTCTATTTAAAAATGACGATGTCATATTTTATAAAGAGCCTACTGAAAATTTGGCAGAGTTTTTTTCCTGTAAAACGAACATTCCCTTCTGAAAGAAGGGGTCATTCCTATAATGAAAAGATACTTCAATAACCACCAGTAATCACTGCTCAATTTAGGCCTCCAAACTAAAAGTCCATACCTAATTGAGTCCATATTTACATCACAAAAATTCATAATAAATCCAATCATAATTCAAGTATATCAACTTCTAACCCATACACCCTCATTTATACTCAATACATCAAGATATTCTCAATTCTAATAAAAAACAACTCAATTTAATCAATTTCATGGATTTATATAAGAACATAACCCTTTTTAAATTTGTATCTCATAATCCATGAAGAATTTTAATATGATGATTTTATGAAAATTGATCTACATAATATTTGGGAAATTTTAAAATTATTTTTTGACCATTTCTAAACTAGTCGAAAAATCACCACCGTCATCAGAGCGTAAGGTACACGTGTCAGCACTGGAGGGGCAGAGACCTTCACCACCCTTCCAAAAATGACAAGCTCACCTCCAGGAAGCCACTGGCATTATTGTCGTGCTGAAACTCTTCCCGGTTTGTGAGAATCAAAAGTTTAAAGCTTAAAGGTGACACATTTCCATTCACCAACAAAATGGGCTGATTGATGTTGGGTTTCCCTCCTTTCTTATATTTTTAGGGCTGTTAGACACGATGTTGGTGTTAATTTCACCAAAAAAGTGACTAAAAATAGGAGATCAGTGACTTACCTAAATGAACCAAAACTTCTAATCATGATTCCTCCAAATTCAGGTTGTTTTTGAAGAAACAAGTTTAGGAATTTTGTAGAACATCCCGTTCTGTAGAGCCCTAGATCATTGGAAATGGTGGCCAGACGGCGAAGGTATGAGTGCCGAAAGTTGGGAGTGAATAGTAACCTATAGGGAAAAGAGTTTAAGGGAGAAATAAACTTAAGCTTTCTTAAGTTCAGCTTATACTTTTATAAGCTTTTCTCCTTATCGGTCCATTATAAGTAATTTAACAAAAATTTGGATCATTACACTTTTCTTACTTGTTGAAAATTAATTATCACTTTATTTTGTTTACAACGCTACATTTTTATCTTACGACTTACAATTTCTTGGTGGGATCAATTCAGAACTGGTTTTTGCAATTTGAATTTTAAGTCAATGTGTGAGTGCAACAGGTTGTGAAAGGAATTGGAGCACATTTGAATTTATCTATTCTTAGAAAAGGAATAGATTGGAGTACAACAGATTGAATGGCTTGGTCTTTATTCATTACAATTTAAAGCTTCAGGAAATGTATGTTATTATCATTATTAATTTAGATATAATTTCTTACAATTTTTAATAATTCAATTTTATTGTTTACTAGCACTTTTAATAAAAACAAGTAGTTCAGTAAATCCATTTTGCATCGATAATATCGATGTTTTCACAAATTGGGTTTCTAAGGAACTTGGTTTCGTAGATGTGAGTGACTTAGAAGATAATCTTGGATGGGAAAGCACTGACATGTCATTTGGAGCATTGAATTTAAATGATGATGGTGATGAGACTCCTCTCAATTTTGTACCAAATGATAATTAGGGCCAGTGCAGTTATAGCAAGTATCCCCCCCTGTAGACTATTGAATGAAGTTCCAGGTTTTTGTTTCTCTTCTTTTAATTTTACTTATACTTGATGTATATGTAAAATTCTATATATAAAATGTAATTGTAAAGGTTTTTGTTTGAGGTTTTAATTCTATTTGGTTGTTCCCTCATGACGAACTATTGTTGTAAATTGTAATTGTAACACCCCACTCCCGTAGGACCCGAACCCAACATCGTGGGTAATATCCGAATCCGTGCCCCGTGAGGGTGGTATGCTACTGCTCTCAATTAGTCAAAGATTTTTTAAAAACAAATGTGAAGAAATCAGTAAACAATTTGGGCCCACTTTCACTCGTAAACATCTTCAATTAACACATTACAATCAATAGAATTTCAATAGCCAATTGGGGCCTACTATAAATACAAAACACTATTTTACAGAAATTGCGGAATACAAATTTATACAAGAATAGGATAACACTAATGCAGACGTGAACTGATCCCGACCTCTATCTCTGACTTGTATGCAGTAGGTGTACTCCCATTTGCCTAACGGGGTATTCTTCTTATCCTGAAAAATATTGGCAAATTTTGGGTGAGTTTTGCGAACTCAGTGAGTGACCATCCTCGATGGCTTACCCAATCACATAACACATAATTCACATCATTACATATTTTACACTTCTCATTCAATACAATTTAATCACTCATTTTATGCATATGCAGTACACATGAGACTCACTTTCTATTTGTTATTTTGTTGTGACCGAGTGTCTACTGTCCTATGTAGGGCTCATTAATAACTGTCCCATATAGGACTCATTAATAATTGTCCCATATAGGGCTCATTAAACATTGAGCCTGAAGCTCTTAATCACATTTTCACTCGAGGCTCATTTTCACTCATTGAGCTTTAAGCTCTGATCGTTGGTTACTCTGGTCACAACTACCATTATATTTCATGCATTCATGAAATGGAATGCATCACATACATTTGCATAAACTCATTCATTCCCATATCATCGGACCTTAGTCTGGCATTCAACATTAGAGTTGAGAATTCACACTTTCATTCATATGCAAATGCACATTCAGAACACATTTAACAATCATATTAAGTACACTTAGTTCATCCAATTCACATTTAATGAGCACTTCAAGATCCCAATCAAACATCACATCATCGAACCTCTTGTCCGGAACCCAACATAATCAATCACATTCATATAATCAGTTAATAGTTAATCAATACAAAAATCCAAATAAAACAAACAATAAAATGAGACCATCTCGGTCTATTCACAATACACTCCAGATTAGCATTTGTTTCTAATTTCTAGGAACGCCTGAATGTGGACATTTAGCCTGCACAACCCATTTATGCAAGATACACATACGTCACAATTTGTACAATCATAATTGTTTAATAATGCACATGACTGAAATGAAACATGTGTAATGCATGCTCATGACAATCCCAGGTATTTTTCCAATAATTCCATCGCAAAATCATTCTCATGTCAAAACTCATTGAAGTATAATTTCTACTTAAGTTTATGCCTCACTAAACCCATTAAAATCTCCATTCCTTTCTCATTGTCTCATTTTAGACATTTTCCAAATCACATTTTCGGGTCTACAGTTCACATCCAATTAGAAAGCGAAACTGATGTAATTTGGTTATACTCTTTTCTAAAAAAGTGTTCTTCTAAGTCTTATGTTTCTATTGGTACCAAAATCACTCAATTTGGTTCAGTACTTTGGAAGATATACCTCAATCACTTTCAGTCTGCTTTTATCCAAAAACAGTTCACTATGTACAAATTCCATTCACAAATTGAACATCTTAGACACTGAATCATAATTTGACTCTTTCATATGAATTGTATTCCTATTTGTCTTGTTTACTTCAAAGCAAAAATCATCTCATTTGAACTCCCATATATCTAGATATAATCAAAACATTGAAGTATGCTCAGTGAGAATAATCCCATTTACACTGTTCCAAAAGATTCCCACACTTTCATTTGATCAATCTTTTTGAATTAAACACCAATTACACCAAATTTTCATGTAGAGAAATAAAAATGTGGTAGGAATCTATTGCTTCAAGAATCAAGTTATTTGGAGGTCTAGAGAAGAAGTTATGGTCAAAAGAAGCAACCATGTTTATGTCCTCAATCATTTCAAACCTACTTTGGCGCGATTACCAAAACTGTCACAACTAATGTCGGATTTATCTCGTTGTTAGACAGTTTGAAAGAGAACTTCGAGATCTATAACTTTTGTGAAGCCTTCAAAATGAGATTCGGCTTTAAAAGGGGTCAAAATTACGATTTACTGTTGCTGTATCGAGAATGTCCGTTTAACGGACATTGTCGGGTTTCTGGGCACTTTTTCACCCGAGAAGGTCCGTTTAACGGACATATGTTTCATAAAACTCGCTCTAAAGCCTCTCCAATGGTTCCTACACTCATTCTAACATCATATACACCCATAATCTTCTCAAATTCACCTCTTCTAGCACAAAACCACTTCATATCAACTCAAACACCAATTATATTTCATTAAACTCCCAAATTTCACTTTTTTGATTCATAACTTCAACCATATCTCACCATTCAACAATTCCTATCCTTTTTCCATAAGATATCAAGCACTTCATATTCAAAATCCAACATCTCAAGTTGATGACTACCTCATGTATACTTCAAGCTTAGCTCAACAACATCCATACCCAAAATCATATTCCCTATTTGTTCATAACCACCCAAATTAAAACATCAACATATACATTCATCTAAGATTTTGCTACATTCAGTTCTCATTTTTGCATCAAAATTTGAGACTCTTAGAAGTACAGTTTATAATCGATGTCTTCATAGGAAAGATAGCCATATGTCTCTAATTTAATCCAAATCAAGAATCAACCGAATTGGATAACTACAGAACAAGTTATGGCTAACACAAAAGTATATTAGTAGAATTTTTCCTGCTACAAATTTCCAGATTTTCCAACTTCCAACAATTTACCTCTAACTCATCTTATACCTAGCTTATCTCTTCCATTTCATTTCCTCATCATTCTCTAC
>JANZXV010339127.1:0-25993 GCA_027576455.1 Erythroxylum roigii | reverse complement strand
GGAGAGCCCTCTGGGTATGCACTACTTCCCTGCGAGCTCGAGGCTCTTTTTCACTCGTTGAGCTTATAGCTCTGATCATCTTAGGGGTAGGAGAGCCCTCTGGGTATGCACTACTTCCCTGCGAGCTCGAGGCTCTTTTTCACTCGTTGAGCTTATAGCTCTGATCGGTGGCTGCTCTGGTCACAACTCCCATTATGTTCATGCATTCATGCAATGGAATGCGTCACTCACAATTATCTATCCCATTCAGTCACGTTCTCATATTGTCGGACCTTAGTCCGGCCTTCCACATTAAAGCGGAGCATTTCACAATCTCATTCATATCCATGCATACATTTAACACTTTCATATATAAATGTAATTCATCCAGTTTACATTCAGTAATATCACAGTCACACATTCAGAAACAAGTAGTTCACAGATTCAATTCACGTGTCACATTTCGTCACATCAGAAGCAATTAGTTCACAGATTCAGTTCACAAACAGATAACACTTCTATGTCATCACTCCCAATACATCGGACCTTCTGTCCGGAACCCATAATCAGAACACAATTCACAATCCCACCATTATTCACCACAGTGAACATATCATAATTGAGAGAGAGCCATCTAGGTTACTCACTTATAACTTCCGAGCTAATACCTAGAAGTCTCAGCAACGTCGATAGGTTGACGTTCCAAGCGTGCCTCTATAACAGTTAAAATATGCAAACATTACCAATTGTACAATCAGAAATATCTCATAATGCACATGTAGTAATTACCGTGTGTACAATGCATGTTCGTGACATTCCCAGCATTATCCCGTAAATCACATCACAAAATATTCCCCTATGTCTTAGGAAACTATAAACACTAAAATCACTCAATTCAGATGTCAAAAGGTCCAAATATCGCTACCCGATCCCCTCGCTTTAACCTAACCAATTTCCATCAATTTTGTCTCTAAAAATTGCAAATTTCATATAGAAATGAAATTAAATGATTCACGAATCCGATGCCTCGAGAATCAGGTCAATCGGATGTCGAACGGACAAGTTATGAGCAAAAGACTGGAAAAAGGTCACTTCAGAAAAAATACATGTCTTAGTCGACTTGTCTGAGGATCTAAGTCGACTTACTCTACTGTGCATGTCCTAGTCGACTTGTCTGAGGACCCAAGTCGACTTACTTTACTACCATGGCAGATCAAAAGAAAAACTTTCTCCGACATACCAACTTCCATAGGTCATAACTCCTTACTCCAAACTTCAAAATGGACAAACTTGGTGTCTATGTTCTAGAGACAAAAGAGCTCTACAAGTTTCATGAAGGACACAAAAACTAATTTCACCACTAAGGGTGTCAAAAATGCAATCAAATGTACTGCCTTCTCAATATTTCTCCAAAACAATATACCAGTTTGCAAAAATCATAACTTTCCATTCCTTTTGCCAAAAATTTCAAAATTTATATCCAAAAGAAAGAAAAAAAAAACATGTTCTACAACTTTCATGAACAACATGGAAGCAGATTCCATCTCTACCTAAGTCAAACTTGCACATGAAGGTTGTTGCCCTGTTTCACAATATCAATATATTGCCTTTACCACATCCAAATTTTACAAAGTCATAACTCTTAATCTACAAATCGAAAAAATTGCATATTTAGTGGCAATGGAACGCTAACAAGATAGGCTTCAACTTTCATCAAGGCCAATTTCACCAATTCCTCCTAAATCAATCTAGAAAAATTCATCAATGTTTCAGGTTATCAAGCTCGGGTACTGTTCATCCTACACCTATACTTCACTTTCAAAGCAAGATTCAACCCTCTTCTAATCAAAATTGGGCAGCACTTCCATCACAACAATTGTAGCCAAATGTTTCAATTTTAATTAAAGACAAGCCTCACCTCATTTGCTTAACTACATAAAGAGTTATGGCAAAAACATTGAAACATGTACAAATGAAAATTTCTAGCTTTCATACCTAACTCAAAACCCTGTCATTCCAATACCAATTCTATACTCATAAGCATCCAATTTAGTCATTAATTCACCCATACTATAATCAAACCTCCACTTGAACAAGGATCACAAAAATGACAGCAACTCATACTCACTCATTCATCTATTTTCTACACCATTAACATCATTTAATGCAATCCAAACCCTCTCAAATGACATACATCACATATTACCCTTACATGCATCATCCTACTTCATCAACCATCAATTAATCATTCAAATTTCTTACCCAATTATACCAACACAATTCTCATACACTTAGGTGCACAACCATCACAAAGAATGCATTTAATTACCAATTTAAGAACATAAAACATACTTCTTACCTATAAACTTCAAATCTTCTCAATCTTCTAACTACTCCAATTTCTCTATCTCTCTTCCCACCACACACACATGTTCATCTTCAAGGGATAAGAGGTAGGAGGTTCAAGCTTAAATACATGAAGGGAAGCACTTAAGGTAGGAGAGAAGAGTGGTAAGTTGGCTAGGAAAAAGTGGAAAAAAAATCAAAGAAGAAGAAGAAGATGGAGATTTCGGATGAGAAGACCCAAAACCATTTTTTTTAATTGATTTGTTGCCTTTTTGGTGGAAGTATCGTGAATGAGGGGAGAAAGACAAGAGCATTTAATAATTTAAGGACACTTGTCATTTAAATAAGAAAAAGATAAAAATTCATTTAATAATTTAATAAGAAACCCTTAATCCATCCAATGGCTCTAATTACAATCCCAAAATCATGTACCCAATATTTCAGTTCCATTGGACAGAAATTTTCAGTACCGGAAACCAATTCAGTCTGCTACTTGGTGATTTTTCCGGTCAGAACATTCCCAAAATTGCCCAAAAATGCAAAACACATAACAACCCACTCCAAATAATTTTTTAAGCACGAAATCATATTTTTTCACAAAAAATTACATTTAGGCGCATATACCGGAAAATGTCATGAATGCATGTACAGTTATTTACATGTGCAAAATTTCACTGTTCATAAGTAAAAGTTTGCATGAATATGACAAATCAATCCTAACCACTCTCAGCCCTATCCAAATTACTATTCTACCCTTTCCATCGGGGGTTGGATGTTACAAAACATATATTGCATAAAATATTCGATGAAAAATAAACTGTCATCATTGATAACAAGTATTATAAATAGTAACGAGACATATCCATTTCTCTTTTGATATATATATGTACCTTATAATATTATGAAAGCTCAAATTGATCAAATTGAATGATACTTAGAGATCTTAATGACAAATATGTATACAAACTTAGCCATATTCTTCATTTTGATCATAGTTGATAGCCAATTTGTTTGTTTGCTTAACAAACTACTTACTATCACTAGCTATTAAAAAATCATATTTGTGAAACGATAAAATTATACATTTATTTTTGGATATTTTAACATCTACTAAATGGTATTTTCCAATCATATTAAAATCATATGACATGATTATAATACTAATTTAATGTACCACCTACATTGAGACTATACTAGACTATAGGTTAACTTTAACATTTTTATCATGTAATGTTCTCGGACCTTCTAAATGAAATCTAATCGTTGTAAGATATAGATTTCTTCATTTATAAACATATTCCTTAAATCCATTTGATGTATGACAAGATCCAATCTTACTATTAAGGCTAGAATCAAAAAAAACTTATGTAAACTTCACAATAAATGATAATTTCTCCTCATAATCAATCTCTTCAATTTTGTGTATCCTTTTGGCATTAGACACACTTTGTATATTTCAAAGCTACCATAAGTCTTTTTCTTAACATAAAAAATCTATTCTTTATGGCTTTACATCCTTTTAAAAAAATCATCTAAGTCTTATACTCATATCAAACTCATTAAAGTTCATTCTTCTTTTGTTGTTATAACTCATTCATCTTAAGAAAGACTAGATGAAGCCTTTTCATATTCCTTGGTCCATTATATTCTTTTAGAAATACCATAAAGGTTATTCCTTTCATCTTAAAAATTGTAGAAGGTATAATTCGCTCACAATATAGGCATACTAAAAAATTGAGAAACTAATCGCTTTATATTCATATTGCTTTGACTTAAATTAGTTAGTGGTAAAGAGCTTCCATTGGGTTGCAATTATCATTGATCCTAAACCAATTCATCATCTCCTAAATATCTCTCACTTGGATGAATACCATTCAATTGGTTTTGTTTTATGGAAGCATTATGATTCAACTTTCTCATATAGAGATAAGTTTTGAACTATCTTTTCTTGCTTTAGAAAATCATTCTCTAAGAATATGATTTCTTGTAACTCAAATTCAATTACTTGTTTATTAACTTGTTCACCTTTGAACATATACCCTTTGTAAGGTTCCAAAAATATTTTAAATATAATCTTCTTCTTCCCTTTGGAACCTAAATTTCTATACTTACAATAAGGATTGTGATTATAGGTAGCAAACATATTCTCAAGAAATCATATATGGTTAATCAGGTCTAATACTTATCCATATATCATATGGTGTTTTAGGATATGATTTAATAGGCACCTTTTCAAGTAAATATATGATCATCAATGACACGTCACCCCAATAGGTTATAGGTAAATTTCCCTATACCATTATAGACCTAATCATAAGAAGAGAGTTATTTCTCATCTTGACACCACCATCTTGTTGATGGATTTATATGACAGTCATTTAGCTATCCATCCAATTTTCATCACATGACCTCTTGAATTGATCAAAGAACTCTTGTTATACTAAACAGTTTTGGAATTCTTCATTGCCTTTATCTTATTGATTCATAACTAAAGTCATATACTTTTTGAAATAAGATATGTTTCAAAATTTTGAGAAGTCAAATAAAGATAACTATATAGAGTATAATTATTGATAAATGTGATGAAAGTAAGTATTTTTTTTTCATGCTCTTATATTAGCTTATCCATAAATATCTTAATGAATTACTTGCAATAGTTTAGTACCTTTTTTCATTGTTCAATGGTTTTTTAGCAAAAATTCACAAATAAACTATTCTACTTTATGTAGGTCTTCTAAACAAAATATTTTTGATCAATTGATTTATTCGATTTTATCTAATATGACCAAGTTTAGTATGTCACAAATTGTAATAAAGATTGTAAGAATTAGAAAAACAAAAAAAAATTTATTTAATAAACAACATCTAATACTGCAAAACCATCCAACATAAAACTATGACTACTATAATTCTAAGAAAATTTGTCCTTTACACCTTTATAGAAATCAATATCAGATCTAAGGCTAACTTAAACATGAAATAAATAAGATTTGTTCTCTTTAGGAGGTTCTTTTTGTTTCCCATTTTAACTAGCCTTAGTCATTTCTAGGGATCCTAAGAATTATAAAAGACTTTCTTCCCACTTTTCACTTATGCTCATCATAGTGCTTCCCCTTCTTAGTTTTGAACTTCTTGTGTGCATAACTTAGCAATATATGCCTCAATATATGGCTTAAAATCCTTAAAAATTTTATTGATATGTGCTTCATAGCAACTTATATCATCTTGAAATTTATATTATAGGTTAAGCACATTCTCATATGCTCCTAACGTAGAGGCAAGAATGTGTAACAATTTACATTAGCTCAGTATAAGCTAAGATATGACTAACATCCCTCATTTCACTATGTATGACATTAGCTTTCGCATACCTCAACATTGAATTCTCCTATCTTATATTCTTAGATATGATTTATTTATTTATTATGGTATACATATAATGTCAAACATAATATTGAGTGTGATCATTATATAGTTACTAGGATTCCACTATAACATGTTACTAGTGTGGATCATATGTCTTTAGCATAATCATACCTCTTGATCTCTAGCATAACATTATTATATATGCCTATAGGAACCAAGGTTCCTTGGTTTAGACTAATGTGAAGTAAACTACTCCCTCCCAAACTCTCTTTTACCTTGTGGTTAGCTATTGTGGAAAGACTATCCATTTTAGACAGGATTACTTCAGTTATCTCTGCCATTATGAATTCCTCCTGTAAACTATAACAAGAGTGATGCAACCATCAGTCACTTATTCTTTGTATGCCCCTTCATAAGTACCATATAAGGAGACTTCCTATTAAGATTTAAGGCTCTAGATCCTCTTACAGACTAGAAGTACATTGTACAGTAGATTCTGAAGTCCCCAGGAATAAGGAAAGATGATAGATTACTTCTCTAAATGGCTTAGTTGTATTTAATCTACTAGATTCGGCTTGAGATGAACTTAAGGACTTTTAAAGAACATTCAAATGATAAAATGGAGCTCTAGATGAACATTATTCACTATATTAGGGGGATAATATTGATAAGAGGAGCCATATTAAAGCTATCCCCATCTATCCTAGCCAATTGGTTACTATAGCTAGTTATAACTCCTTTAGTATTCAAGATGATCAATTTTTTTGATCTTTTGTAGAATGTGCTTCTTACATTCAATAGTATATCCCTAGGCATTTTCTTTGATTAATGTCATTCTTTAATTTCCAAAAAAAAAATCAAACGTTCAATTCTCTAAACTAGCAAAAAAAATTTTGGTTTCTTAATGGACTTCAATCAAGATTGGGCTCTAATAGGTTTAAGTGTTCAGCCTACAATAACGTAAACAAAGCTTATTCCATACTCAAAATAAGTTTACTTACTCTTGTATCCAAACATAAGTTATTATATCCTTAATTTTTACTTAAGCCATTATCCAAAGACCATCTTCTTCTACTTTAAAAAACCTTAGCCAACTCTTTTAGAAGACGAAAAAATGTCGTCCCTCTGTCTAGTTATCACCAATCATCATCAACACTGCCACTAGCAACTCGTCCACAGACATGCTACCAGTTACTAACAATAGTCACCAACAATAAGGAGTGGCGGTAGTGGCGGCTAAATTGCCATCACCACAATCGAAGAGAGTGGCACAGGTGTCATAATGAAGCCTTCATTACCACTAATGTCGACGTCAATGAGGCAATCACGTCTCATCCTTCCCCAGCCATGGTGTTTCCAAACATCTTTTTCATATGGATGAAATTTTCATTAATAAACATAACATGAAAGATGATAGGTTTGCAAACATAAATAGGTGGTTATGGAAATAATGGTCACCTGGTCATAATCAATATAAAAAAAATCTGCAAATAAAAGGATAAAACTTATGAATATCATAATACAATATAATTCCAATTTCATTTGTAGATAACATAATAAGATTATATCACTAACAAAACTCATTTACTAATTTTCAAAGAGACTTGCAGAATTCTTATACGTACTTATCCATTATCACTCATAATCCTCAAATTCAAGATAATATACAAGGAGACCACTTTGAATTGGTTCCCCACCAAAAGCAAAAGACGGATCAAGGTTCTCACGAGCAGGAGACTCCACATAGTTCTTTTTCCCAGCTTCATGTTTTCTATTAACCACGTCACAAGACTTGCAGAATTTGATACATTCTCCTCATAGCTACTATTATTTCTCGCATCAAAGGATATCTTCACAATATGAAGACACTTATATAGCCCCTTGTACATTTTATAAAAAACCATGTCCCGTAACTTATGCAATGACATCCATTGGAGAACTCTAACTGAGTTGTCAATAAACTACAACTCATCATTTTGGTAGGAATACAAAATTAATATGATGGAAAAGATGGTGATAGATCGCTTGGTCTGCAAGAATTTTAAGACCTATCCTTTTCTAAAGGGGAGTATTAGGTATTCCCATTTAATGAAAACATTTCCAACAAGTGTCCTAACCCAATATAAGTTACTTTCTTCTTCTTTTAAACATTATATTACAAGAAAGTTTGATACTAATGTACACACAAAATTCAAAATTAACTCGAACTGAGCAAGGTTTCAAGTATTGATGGAAGAGATTTAACCATATTATGAAGTGAAATTCTACCCACAACTAAAAGGTGGATGATTAAGGTTGTATAACTTGATTTTAGCCTTTTTTTTTCATATGATTAAAACCTTGAAGAATGTTAAAAAGAGAAACATTCTTCACGAATCAACTAAAACATATATTTAAGGAGGAAATCTCTAAAGCAATATACTATTTGCACTACACAACATTAAAAAAAAATCGAGAAAGTAACAATAAAAACAATTGACAGGAAACACATTAATGAATACAATACAAAATTATCAAATAATAGGATTCCAGATCCTTCAATTTGATCCATTATCAAATAATAGGATTCCTGAACGTTCAATTTGATCCATCAAAATTCCAAGCAGCGATGAAAAGTATATTTACACACGTCAAAACTTCTAAAAGTTAAAACAACACTTCAAATATGTACACAATGAAACGAATCAGCTATTAAGGCCCGTTGCATTCTGAAACTTTAGAGACGTCACGTGTTACAATGATAAATTTCATGATGTTAAATGAGGATGGATGTGCAAAGAGGACATCATATATTCACAAAGCCTTTGCCATAAAATGATACTGCTAACTTAAAGTGTTGACAAATAAATGATGCACTAACCTAGTGGGGCGCGAAAAGAAAAGGCCCCTCTGCACAGGCAGGCAGGGAAACCGGGTAAAAGGTAAAGTACAAGAAATGTAGAGATGAGACCCTGTACAAATATCTCCATACGTCTCTACCTTCCCAAACCACTGAATCAGTGGTAATATACATGATTTCCCCAAATTAACAGAAAAAAAGGAAATAGGCCCGTACACTTTTTGATTGTTGTACTTTACAGGACCTAAAAATAAGAGTCACTTCTTTTAATGCCCTTGTGAAATAACCACCTTCGTCTGCAAAAAGAATCCAACTTTTTACATTCAACTCACATTGGGAAACACATGCAGAACACGATGCAAAGTCGGGAACTATAAAATAATCTAAAGTGGGCAGGAAGGAAAAATTTCCTAACAGTTCTCCAAAACACATGGAAGTATCCAACTGAATAAGGATTGGAACATGCTAATTTGTCAGACAAACTATGTCAAATCTCTCCAGCAAATAAAAGGAATACTCTTCAGTCAGGAAAACTTGGCATTTGCTACATGAACACCATAATATTCGTGGAGTAACTAAATATAATGGCCAAGAAGACTAAGAATTAGATATTCGTGAGCATGCAATCTCAATCTAATCTGTCACTCAGCATTTGCAGTTAATCTGGTATAACAGAGGAAAAAGGACAGGCCAAAGCAACCAAGTATACCTGTACACTGCTGCTTACAAAGGCATATATACCCAATCCAAGTAATCACCGACTGCTCCCAGGCCTGCTCAATCCACAAAGACAGTTTCATTCCAGCTATGAATTGGAAGGCCTCACATACAAATTTCCTTGTGCTGATTGAGGGTGCAATTTCTGCAGCTGCGACTGCTGTTGTAGTGGCAGTTGTGCTGGTGGTGATTTCGATTCTTGTGGTAATTGCTGCTGTTGTGGCTGGAACACATGTTGAGATGGTTGTGGAGGAATTGTTGAATGGTTTGATGGCTGCTGCTGCTGCCATAGTGTTGCAGCACTGTGCCCATGTTGCCCAAAACTGCCCGATGACTGTCTTTGGCCTAAACATTGGGTCACAGGCTCAGTCCCAACTGAATTTGTCAGAGATGGACTCCCAATAGAACCCACTTGAGATGCTGGATTTGAGACACCATTATCATACAAGGGTTCTGATGACTTCCAGTGAGGAATGGCAGTAGAAACTGGTGTAGTGGTAGCAGAATCATTGCACAAGGAACTAGTTCTTGAAGGCAGCTGTGCAATATTCTGCAAGGATTGCTGGTCCATATGAACTTTCTCAGTTTGAGCTTTTGCTGGCAGATCAAAATTAACCTGACGATTTTGAAGTATCCTCTGGACGTTTGACTGGGCTTGATTAATTTGCTTTTGATGAGGCTGCATTGGCAGCTGTTGTTGCTGATGCTGGTGATTAGAAGCCATTAATTGTGTGGGAACAGCTTGATTATTGGCTGCATTGGTGGCCGTTGTTACTGATGCTTGAGTACCATCAGAATGAGAAGGTATCTGCTGAAGCTGCTTTGAGGGCTGAGGAGGGGGTGTTGCACCAGAAAAGACCTTCTGTTGTGGTTGGGAATTGTTTGAGGTTTGAGATGGAAGCGATGGCTTAGAAGGTTGAATTGGACCTAAGTTAGTTCCAGAATACAACCCTTGACCATGCATCAAATGCATCATTTGTTCTCCCTTTTCAGCACCTTGATTTCCTGCTGGCATAGAAAGGCCATTGGAATGAGAATGGTCAATGGAAAGGTTCTGATGCACCATCATATTCCCTCTGCCGATTCCCTTTAAAATTTTGGGCTGCTGTGGAGATTGTGAATGTTGTTGTTGATGAGGATGCTGCCGGTCTAGCTGATGAAATTGCTGTTGCTGCTGTGGCTGCCATTGTCGTTGCTTACTCGGATTTGTCAGTCCACCAACACCTGTTTGAGAATTCCGACTGAGCCCATGATGTGTCAAGTTATGTTTCTGCTGTTGAACTGACACTTGAGTTATTGGGGAAGATGGTGTCAAAGGAGCAAGTGATACTGGCTGCTGTGAATTGGGAAGCTGAATATGGGAACTATTTTGCATAGATGATGATATGGGTGGCTGGGACTGAGGTTGAGCATGGGACATCAATGCATTAGAGTTAGCAAATTGCTGCTGCTGCAAAAGCCGCTGCTGCATTTGCCTTTCCTTAGATAAGTGAAATGCATATGCTTGCTGTGGTGATCTTGTACCATGATTAGGACCCTGAGGATGAGGAAGATGATTGCCAAGTACATTAGACTGCTGTGAAGATATTTGATTCTGCTGTTGTGAATGACCTGGATATGCCTGCACAGGTGGAGTCATCTGATTAGCGAAAAGAGAGATTGTGGGACCTGCATTCGAAGCTCTAGCATTATCATTGACCTCTGATGCTTAGGATTGTGGCCATGCTATGAAAAATAAACACTTTTTTATATGATGAAATACTAATACACAGAGACTGCATGAAGGTGCATATTTACTATGTAGGTTGGCAATATCAAAGCATATCTAGGAATTGAAAAGAATTTTGATGTCAATGCACACTTCCTGTTGAGAATACTGACATGTGAGTATCTTACATAAAAGAAAGAGAAGAAAGAAAACTAACATATAAACCTAGTGGGTTACTCCACCTATTGTCAATTGCTTATAAGATGAAATCTCACTTGGACTTGTATATAGTCTACCTTTCCTCCTCGTGTAGGCCCTCAGGCCCATTGCAAATTTGACATAGTATTAGAGCTAATAAAGACATTAGACTTATTGTTTGCCCCAAAAGGAAGTCCATCATTTAAGCAACTGGAGAAGGACTTGCAGTTTGCATGAAGCAAGTGGCTCAGCAGTGTTGTTTGCTCAAAAGGGGGGCCTATTTGACCTCAATCAGAAGTCTAGCCCTAATAACCATTGTTTACGTATCTCTCCAGATTGCCCAAGTAAAAAGGGACTCGCATGTGAGGGAGAGTGTTGAGAATACCCATACGTGAGAGTCCCACATCAAAAAAAAAAAAAGAAGAAAGAAAACTAACATATAAGTCTAGTGAGCTATTCCACCTATCGCCAATTGATTATAGGATGGAACCTCACTTGGGCTTTATGTGTGATCTAACTTTCCTCTTTGTGTAGGGTCATAGGCCCATTGCAAATTTGACACTTCCCTATAGCTACACTTAAAATCTTAACCATAGGAGACAGCGTAAGAAATTATAAAACCAATTTCCAACCAGTGAAATCAATGAAAGACAACTGTCCTTCAACCTCAGTTCACACAAGAAATCATCTCAAAGCCATCCCACTGTCAACAATACATGATTCCATGTTTTACCTTGAATTAACAGGAAAGTTTAAACTTTGAAAATAAGCAATACTTGCTAACACCAGCACAACAGTCAGACGATCACTAGAAAACTTAAAAAAGGTACTCTAAATTCCAATACTTAACTAAGATTAGTCAAGGACAGCATAAATACAAAGGCAGATATTTGCAGAAATGTACCTGCAACAAGATGTATGCAGTTCAGTGAAAGAAGACTTACTCTTGTCACGTGCAAAGTTTCTCGGGGTCTGAGCGAATTTCCTTGACCAGACTGGTGCACATTTACAGGACTCGACATCCCAACCACACTAGAAGAAAGCATACTTCCAGAGTTGATCAGAGATGATGAATGTACTACCTGAAAGCCTGGCCTTGACATGGGCATGCTTCGGTTCATTCCAGGCATCATGCCAGTACCATTTCCACCAGGAACTACACAAACACCACGATCAGCTCCAGGAAGAGAGCCAGAGACAGGAAAGTTTGACTGTTGTAAATTTCTATTGGATAACAATTGATTGTAATGTGGCGTTCTCTGTTGCTCATCAACAGGTAAAGGTCTTCCAACATTGTATCGCCCATCCCTAAGAGTTAGCATCATAATCATATTAGAATTATTAATCAGCATATGAAAACAAGGAAGCCTTAGAGCAACATACAACCTGCCAGGGGTATTGACTGCACCAGATTGCATTGGTGAACTATTGCCGAGGACAATACCAGGGGATCCCTGTATAGGGGAATTTGCACCAGAAGTTGGAAGCATTGATGACACTGATCCTTGATTTGGCATTGCTAAACCACTAGCTTGAGAACCTTGATAACCAAGGGAAAGGGAATCTGGGTTCGATGTATTTGCATCAGATAGATCAAGGGGCCTTCATTCAGCCAAAAATAAAAATTGGACATTAAATTGCTTGCATGAGAAAAGCCATTGCTGTGTATGCTAAGAAGTCTTGAAACATGAAACATGGATGCAGAAAGCTTATAAACATGAATGGTAAGTTGAATAAGGCTAAACATGAATATGGATTGAATAAGAAAAACTTACGTCAAAACAACTCCACTTAAGTTATTTGGGCAAGCTTGAACATGAGAATTATGCACCGCTGCCAGTTGCTTAGGATCCTGGCCATCATTCTTTGGAAAATGCAAATGTCCAAAAATCATAAAAGATAATCATGAAACAGAAAAAGGCCAGCCCAAAAAGAACAAACTTATGATGGTTCAAAGGCTTTAGCCTGAAGGAAATTATATATTGCTAAACATCATGTTTATTAAATTTTTGTCTCGTGGTATCTTTTAGAACTTTGTACTCCGCCACAAGAAACATGCTGTTGAAATAAACAAAAAAACACCAGACCTCAAGCCGCATAATTGGAAAAAAAAATACTGAATAAGGAAAAAACCTTATGTACATGCATTCAGTGTTACATAGAATAATGCACAAGTTTGTATAAATAGCCAAAGAAGTGAGTAAAACAGGTATTGCCAGAGATTGTATTAACTTTTTCATCAGGCTCCAAATATAGACCAAATTATATCATACACATGGTCCAAAATCAAAAGTATCATTAACAAACCTGACTCTTCCTATAATGCTGCTTCTTTCCAATCATAATAATTTTTTCAAAATGGGACTTGAGTGTACCCTCTTCCATTGGCCCTTGCAAACGCTGAAACAACTGTCTAGCACTACCCTGCATAAGATAGCAGTATGAAAAAACACAAATGAAAATTAGTCCAAGAGAAAAATGGTGTGGACACATCATATACATGTTCATCATTTGAGAAAAAAAGGAAAATAATTGAAAGGAATATCAAATTTTTGCCTTTGGAATGCCAGGCAAGGTTGAAGGATAAGACTGAGAAGAGCCTGAATCCTCTGCACTATCAGCACCGTCACCAGCACCTTTATCCATCAATATCTTGTGCCGATCTTTGCATTCTTTAGGCTTGCGAAATATGCACTGGACATACCAAGGAAGAAATAAACTGTGATTGGAATATATGCAATCATATGTTCCACCATGCATGAAAACAAGCCAGATATAGGAGTGAAGATATACTCTACAAAAAAATCTTGCAGCACTGAAAAATAAGCACTATTTACAACCAGGTGTATTCCACGTAACTAGGCAACTATCATGGAATTTAAAACACATACTATTTACCTTAAACTGAAGGGTGCTGTTGATTGCATCACTAACAAGTTCCCAGTTAGGACCCATATCATGTACAAGCACAACAAGTGCCTGAGATAGCAAAACAGAGTAATCCATATATATATTTCTACAATCAAAGACCAACAATATGGAAAATATGCAGACAGCAAAATGACCTGGTCTTCAAAAAGTGACCACGGGCTTCCTGAACCTGGCTGGCCCACAGATATCTGAACAGAAGATAAAATGCTCAACCTCATGGAAAGAATATGACCAAAGGAAAATAAGCAAGTTGAATAAAGTATTAGCTACCAGAATACAAAAGACTACCTTCAGTGTTTTGGCTTTTTTGCCCCTCTCCCGGCCAATAAGCTTCATGAACTTGTGGTTGGACATATTACTCATTTGAGAAGTAGCAGGAGAAGGGACAGATCCAGTTATTGGACCCATGTTGTCGAAGGAATTTTCTAGTGATTGTTTCATTACTTTTGGCTTCTTTGAAGCATGTTGTCCATGCAAACCTTAAACAGAAACAATTGGAAGTATTAAAAACATGAAGGTGAAATTAGAAAATTTTAGGAGAGTCAAAAAAAAAAAAAAAGATGATGATGATGATATTCATGTAGTCTGTGATATACTAGGAGGAGATTATCAAAACTAAAAATAAACCAGGGTAAGACTATCATTCAGATGAACGGCCCAGAGATAAGATTGATGTAAATTTCCAAGGAATGAAAGTTGAGAGCATAAACATTCACCCTCTCTGCAGTTGTCAAGTATGAGATGAATCCTCTGACAGGAGTTCGTTAATTGGCATCAAATATCCAATCCCTTAAGAACGTAAAAGCATAATTATTTATAGTAAGGATCATTTATTCAATGACAACCAAACAAACACAGTAATCGGGCCATAAGAGTCAAGGAAACCCCCTACCAAAGTACATAACAGTTAAGGTAAGAAAACGGAGGGTGGGATGGTTCCCAAGCTTGTATCATCTTTGAACCCAACATAAAATTACTTGATTGATAACTACAGGAGAAAAACTACAATATGGAAAAGTTTAAAAAAAAAACTCCAATATGGAAAAGTAAAGGATTTTACCACTGGTTCCATCAGATTCAAATTGATGACCATCCAGCCTCTTTTTCAAATTATCCCTCTGCAATTTAAAGAACACCATCACAATTATTAACAACTTTTGTTATGCTAAAGCTTATTTCATGCCAATTTGATTAAGAAGATGTTGGACAAGCAAAGAAAAATGCAGAGCTGCCTCCACTAGGTATTCAAACATTTGATGTCATGTAGTCAGAGAAAATACAAAGCACTTTATCAGGGCACTCATCCCCTTGATTCTAAAAGGAAATCGCCAGCCTTGTCCGCCTAGAAGTTTCAGATAGGAAGCACCCAAGAGTACAGTAAAGAATATTTAAGGGAACTGCAAGTTCTTTTCAGTGTCTCCATGTCCAAAACAACCAAGACAAATAACTCTTAGACACAGTGGAAGCCTGAAGATTCAGGTAACTATATATGTTCAATGATACACCGCTTCCCGGTAAAATATGTTTTGAATTTTGAAGTACCCTGACTGATTCCCTTTCCAATCTGTACCTAGAGGAACGTTTACTAAGCTAACATAAAAGTTGTCTACCTTCCTTATTTTTTCCTGATTCGGGGTTTTTGTTGCCAAAACTATCATTATTATCCATTGATTTTCCATTTCTATATGGGCAGGGCATCATGTTAATAGCTTCTATTGGCTAATCATATGCATTTTAACCAAATTGAAATAAAGTTGAAGAAAAAAGTGTGGAGAACAAAAAATTGCAAACCTAAAGTCTATAATGATAAAGTCAGCCACAAAAAAGGCCCAGTTGAAGTTGCACCCAGCACATTAGCTTCAAACATGCCTCAACATAATTTAAAAAGGGGAAAATGCTTCCACTCTCTTCATCCCAATTACACTTTTAACTTTGAAGATTGACAAACCACCGTTTCCGTGGGTACAAAGTTTACTTCACGCAGTCTGATAATCAGTATTATACGTATGCGCATCTAAATGATATCATAATTGGAAATATAAGGAGCTTGCCTCACTTACCATAACAATTCTTATGTGCTTGAGCCATGCAAACTCAAAAACTAATATAATTCTAACTTGCAAAAACAAACAAGAAAAAAAAAAAAGAAATTGTTCGTGATCTTCAATTGAGTAGGAAACTTCACAGAAATTGGCGACAAAGAGAATGATCAATGGGTATTATAATGAACATATGCAGGTCCATAAGAGGTCAGAAGACAAAAATGACTAGAGATAAATCAATTTTGAATTTCAACATGGCATTTACAAGTATGACATATGAAGTAATCACATCCATATTTTCAGAAGAACAGAGATAAAAGGAAAACAAGTTCCTCACCTGCTCACTGTGAACAATAGATTCCAGCTGCCGACCCTGCTCATACGCAGATCCCTGCAACCATGAATCAAGCATCTAAACAAGATATCCAATCAAGGACAAAGAAGAATGCACCTAGGTTGAATAAAATCCAAACAATTGTTGAAATTGGACAACTGTTAATGTACCAGATTCTTTGCCTTCTTCTTTTTTGGCTTTGTTGATGTTTCGGTGCAGTTGTGCGGAACTCGCTTTTCAAACTCTCCAACCGACTCAACCTCCATGCTTTTCAGGATTTGGGATCCACCATGCAAAGTACTCTGATCTTCCTGAAAAGAATTAGTATCTCCACTTGATGCATCTGTTTTTGCTGCAGTCTGTCCAACCCCAGGCGCTCCAGCACCAAAAGGAATTATAAACCTCTGCCTCGAAGCAGTGCGCATACGTTTTGGTGGAACTGGTCCAACATGCAATGTACTGCTCGGCCTTTTCCCCATTAAATTATTTTGTTGACAACCAACTGAATTATGCCCATAAAGTAACTCCCCTCCCAAATCATATGATCTTGAGGAGTATGACTTCATAAGCCTTTTATGTTTCTTTTGGTCATGTTTAGTTGATTTGCTACCTTCAAAGCTTCCATGTAAGTAATAAGTGCTTGTCTCTCCTTCCTCCTCATCATATGCATTTTCATGATATCCAAAATCTGAATTTTAGAAATGAACTTGTAAAATCCATGAAATAAGCAAAAAGAGATGTGTCAATAAGAATATCGTTCGATGTTACCTGCTGCTCCATCACACATAGAAGTGTCAACTTCCTCTTGCATGCTACTACCAGCTTTCTGAAAGAAAACAATCCAGACACAAAAAGGACAAAAACATGGGAATCAACAGTTGCAAGTTACAACAGTTGCTCACATCAATCAAGACTGATTATTAAATGAAACTATTGAATGCTAATTGTTGCAATCATAAACTTCTAGGTTTCTCTTCATTTTGCAGACAAAATTGTGTAAATGTATGTTATATGAAAGTGGCGCAAATTTAACTCAAAATCATTCTCCAATATAATTGGTTTTAAATTATTTTCTGGAACTTAAAGCTCATTAAATTAGTAAATGCAGAAACTGAAGAGATCTTTTTTCACCTTGCAGTGTGACAAATGAGATTCAATGGAGGATCTGTAGGTCTCCATAGCGCCTGCAGGTACTGCATAGAAAAGGCTTTCCTGCCAAGTACAAGAAACAAAAAGGAAATCTTCAATCATTTATAGAAATTGTGCAACTGAATAATTGAACCAAGTACTTAACAGAATAGAGAGACATCGTCTTTGGTCAACTATAAATAGCAAATTAAACTTATAAGAGCCATATGAAAAGTAGGCTCATACTTCTGTAAACTGATCATCCCATGAAACTTCCATAATTCCCAAATCAGCAACTCTATCAGGAGTTGCGGGGGCTTCAGCTTGCACAGAAGGAACTGGAGAGCTGTGATATTTTAAGAACCTCACAGCATATTCCCGAATCGCATGAGCAAAATTTTTAGTTGGAATTTGTGATAATTGTTTGCATTTTTCCTGCAAAAAACAAGGTATTTTGGAACATCTGTAAGTTGTATATATAAGCTTTAATTGCTATAAATTCCAACAAGCCAGGTAAGATACATAACAAATGACTCTTTTAAGCCCATCTCTCAATGTATCTAAAGAAGAACTATCTAAAGCACACATATATGGCGCAAATATTCATTCAGTATATGATGTCTTGCATTATAGTGAATAGTTTCCTCCCATACAGAGGTAGCAGTGGAATGTAGATATTAATCTAATGAAAGAATAATTATTTCTGCTATGTGGGACAAAAAGTAAACATACAGCTACTTGATTAGACAGATATAAGCAAAAAAAATTCTGTTATCAAATTCTAAACCAAAACTGACTAGCACCTGATGAGGTCCTCCAATCTTGTCCTCAGACAATTCCTTCGCATCAAACCTACTAGAATCATGTTCCCAATGTTTTACAACACCCCCCTTATTGTCACTATTTGTAAACAACTCCACTGAATGCCAGAACTGCATTACAGCCTTTGCCAGAGTGTAAGCAACCTTTTTTAGCTCCAGCTGTTGATTTTGTGCTCTCAACCGTAAAGTAAAAGCAACCCTTCGACAAATTTGAGCAGCAGCAGTCATCTTCCAAAGACGCTCCTATAAGCACAAAATAAACGATTGAAAAATGTAGTGGATAAAACATACCATCATGCTGCTATCTTAAAAATAGAATATTCATTTTCTGAAGGAATGATTTCTACGGAGAACAGAAAAGGTGACTTCATCAAATTTTTGAAATGTATACATCAACATAGTCACACCTGGGCAAAATCATTTGCCAACCATGCCATTTCTTCAAGAACAAAGTCCCAGTGAGATTTCCTACAACCTTCTAAAGGTGTAGTACCGATTGACAACTCAGCAATCCTCTGACGCTTAGCCTGTTTGCCATATCATGGTAATTTTCAAAATTATGTGAAGGAGGAAATACATTTCCATCTATATTTCACATGCAAATCACAAATCAATGGGAATATCAGATAACAACCTCTATAATTCTTGCCTCTTCCAAAATTGAATCTTCACAGGCCCTATCTACCAGTTTTAATTCATTACCAGAACAAGACAGTGATTCAGGAACAGAAGAACTTTTGTCTGGCCGGGTAGGTGCAAGTACATGAAGTTTAGAACAATCCAATGTGCATTGAATTCCACCACAACAATCTCTTTTGGGATTAGAATCATCACCCAATTCATTGCCCACTTCTTTATCAGTCTCAGATATAATGTAAACCTTTTGCTCCACTTCATCATTGTTTGGGCAGTTCACATCATTTTTCAGGTCAGAAGTGATCTGCATTTCTTCCTCAATTTTGACCACAGAACTGTTGCTAGAGTGGTTTTCACATACAGCAATATTGTTGCGATTGACAGCATTGTCATCATCAACAGCTTTGGCATCATTTTGTTCATTTCCCATTTTATCAACAGCTAAATTTTGTGTTCCATCAAATTCTGAAGTTTGTCTTGTGACACCATTAGCGTCAACGTTTTTACCAGGAATAAGCAAATCACTGTCATGATTCACATCTAGACCAATGCTGCTTTGGGTGCAAGAAGACTCTGAATCTAATCCCTTTATTGGGACACCATTTTGACCCTCATTGCAATCTCTTTTTGAGTCACTAAACCCATTCATATGAGCAGTAGCAGTTTCATTCTCATTTTTCCCCGTAACTGCAGGACATCCAGAAACACCTGCAATTACCAGTTCCTTTCCTCCAACAAAGTTATTTTCCCCACAAGCAATATCAATGTGAGTCTCAACTTTAGAATCTTGATGGTATGGCTTTTCTCTTGTAATGTTGGACTCCGTAACATCTAATCCTTCAGGCAGATTACTTTTAGGTGAATCAACTTTGATTTCCAAAGCTTGTACACCACCAAGCTCATTGTTGGACTGCGTCTCCACCTTAGGTACCACATCACCGTTTGAGGTTGCAGCTTTCAGGTTAGAAGCAGATGAAATGCTTTGGTCCTTACAATTGTTTGTTTCAGATTTCAACCCCTTGGACTCCCGTGAACCAGCACGAACTTGTAAGGATAATCCATGCCCACCAGAACTTTGAACAACATCTGTTGAACTTAATCTAGTTCCATCACGACTTGGTCTAGATCTATTCCTCCTAATGTATGAATGAACAATAGCAGAATCTTCTGATTCCTTCACATTTGGAGTCCCATCCATCTGAGAAGACTGTTCTGATGGTGTAACACTATTCCTTCTATTGAAATGCTTAGATTTCCTATCATGTTCAAGTAATGAATTGTCACCGTTGAAGTTATCAGCACTATTTGGTTCACAAAGTGTAGGCACCAATGGTCTACCGCTACTTTCAACAGAGTCTCCATGAGGTGACTCAGTTATAGCAAAACTACCTTTAGCTTCACTGCATTAACACCATGACACAAGGAAATCGAACAGGTGAATTTTCTTTTGTTCAATTATGCTTTCGTCAACTATAATCCATAAGACTCAACAGCAAAAATGAATATACCTAGTTACAATATGCTCAGCTTGATGATCAGTCAGTGATGTAGATTGGACACTAACTGAAGCTGCATTCCCAAATTTGAAGTCTAAAGGATTGCCACCCTGCGGGTAAGGAAAATTATATAGTCATCACCAACAAATACTATTGAAATTGTCAAGAACAGGAACGAAGAGTACTTTTTCTAGAAATTCTAGCTCTCTACGCCTTTCCTCTCGAACATCATACTCCTGCCTGTTTACATCAAACAATATTTTTCTTTATCAAGAAATAAAGGTGAACACAAATTCCATAATATTGGCAAGAGACATGGAAACTACAGAGCAGTAATGAACACAACAAGATATGAATATTACCTAAGCTCTGCCTGAGCTTTTTCAATTGCTGCATTGCGCGGAGAGGTTTTGATACCAATGCCAACTCCACCTTCAACAACCCCTCCCATGGAATCAACCTCAGCATTTACTATGAAAGGAGATCCTGAACCACATTCATGCATTCCTAATCTGCTACCTACAAGCTTTCACCTCCCATTGATTCAGAGAACTGTCATATTAATGAAGCACTCATTAGAAATTTGATATATGTAAATGATAAATCAATGATGAAAAACCACAACATGCTTTACCCTTCAATAAACTGAATGTAGCATTCACAATAATAATGTAGACAAATCACTTAACTTGAACAAATTTGAATATCAACAATAGATATCAAACAATTAGATGTTTCAAAGTATCACAAGAAAAATGGTATTGGAAACCTATCTTCAACATTCCAAAGTATGGAGACTATAGCATAAAAAACACTAACGTCAATCACCGTGTCAAAGTCCTTATTGTATGCATAAAACCATAAAAAGGAATTAGCCGCAGGAATTTCAAAACATTAACAAAAGTCAATGTCTTACAATGTCAATGACTAACGTATGATTTTTCATCTCTTTTTTAATTTCATAATAAAGTTTTCTAAGTAAAAGTTTGTGCCCCATACTTGTGTTCATGACTAGGATCACGTCATTAGTGGGAAAAAGACAATTAAGGAATAATGTCTCATGTCCAGACTACAATAGAGGGTAATTCTGGTTCAATTTTAACAAACATAAAGAGAATTGTTTTTAAAGAACAAATCACTTGTATCTAAACATTCTCCCCTAATGCATAAGAACTTAGAGTTTAAAAGAGAGGAAATTGATCAACCAGAAGTTTCAATTTGGTGGGATGAAAAATGGGAATTGAATTGATAGCGAGGACAACTTATGTTAAGTTTGCTTATTAGATAGGGAACAATAATAAGTTAGATATGTTGTCCTAGTTTGTTTAGGACTAGGTTTGGCATTGGGTCAGGCTTGAGCACTCGAAAATTTATTTTCAAACATGGGCCCATCTTGAAGCATGATCGGGCTTAAGCTAAGTCTGTAATAAAGGATTGAATCCATAAGGATATGTTAAGTTGTCATATACCTATTAGGATAAGGATTTGTTATGATTCCTATATCCATCAAGATTTGTTTCTGTTTTATTTTATTTTAAGTTTCCTAGTTAAGAAGGTTTTCTTGTCCAGAAAGAAAAAGAAATAAGTTAGCTTTAGAAAAGGATTGGGATTTCAGTCAATCCTTTTCCTACTAGAATTAGAACTCTTATATACTATACCACATTAGGGATATAAAAGGGAGGGTTAACATATGTTTTAGGCAGCCCGAAATGTAATTATTTCTAATAGAACTTCTGCAGGAAATTCTCCTGCGAGAGTGTCTTTTTCTTGTTGATTAAATCCTAAGTTTTATGCTTGGATTTGGTTATGAGATAAACCTAAAATCTCTACCCAACTACTTCCGTTGTGTCAATTGGTATCAGAGCCATTAAAATCCAGTTTTTCCTGAATTTCTTTCCTGATTTGTTTCTGCTCCTGCCCACCTTCCAGCCCTACTACCCAGAAAATTTTCCTGGATTTCTTCGTCGCCTTTCCTCAATTTTGTGTCTATTCCACACCCTTCAGCTCATCTTCCAACCCTGCCTTTCCTTAGTTTTGTTTCTATTCCACACCCTCCAGCCCATCTTCTAGCCCTACCCACCCAGAAAATTCACCCAAAACCCCGAAAATTCATCCAAAACCTAGAAAAGTCAAACCAAACGTTTCAGCCTTGACCAACCAGTACACATGGTTGATCAAGAAAATAACCAGAGATTTGACGAAGTTTTGGAGGCTATTAATGGATTAGCGACTCATATGGATCAACTTCTAACCATTATGGGCCTTAATCGAGCCAATAATGGAGGAATACCACTTGCGGGAGCTCAAGGTAGAGGTTTACCTCAACTCCAACTTATTGACAAACCTGATCTTCCAAGGAATGCAGAAAATAGGAGAGCTCACTGGCAAAATCAGTTACCTCTTATGGAAGATAATTCGGATGAAGAAATTCTAAACCAAGACCAACCAAGAAGAGACCAAAGGGGTAAAGATGATTACAAGATTAAAGTTGAAGTCCCTTACTTTAGTGGAAATCTAAGCATTGAAGGCTTTCTTGATTGGATTGATGAGGTGGAAAGTTTTCAAGAGATGATGGAAGTCACAGATGATAAACTAGTGAGAATTGTGGGCTATAAATTAAAAAGTGGTGCTAAAGTTTGGTGGAGTAACCTTCAAAAGAATCGGGAGAGGAACGGAAAACCACCAATCAAATCTTGGAGGAAGTTGAAACAAACCCTTTTTCTTAGATTTTTACCCCCTGATTATGAGCTGCACTTATTTGATCTTTATCAAAGTTGCATCCAAGGTTCTAGGAGTGTGGAGGAGTATCATTCGGAGTTCCTGAGGCTGGTGTCACACAATAATCTTGAAGAATCTGACATGCAACAAGTTTCAAGGTATCTTAGAGGATTAAGATCATCCATAAGTGAAAGGCTTGGAATGCACACTATTTGGAACATAGAGGAGGCCTACCAATTGGCCTTGAAAGCTGGAAAGATGGAAAAAGCACCTAAGAGGTTTGAACACCTTAGGAGAACAACTCAACAAATTCCAAACAAAGTGGTAGGAAAGGGGAAAGCATTAGCTGAAACAGTGAAAATCGATAATGCCCCTAAAGATCTAAGAGTGGACAAAAGGAAGCTTTCTGAAGGAGGTGGCGGCAGCAGCAGCAACAGTAGTAATAGAGGAGTTCCTAAGGTTTCCAACCCTTATGCACCACCAAAAATAGACGTGTTATAAATGCCAGAAGCCTGGACATATCTCTAATAATTGTCCTGATAGAAAGATGGTCAATGTTGCGGAAAGAGGAGACTACCTTAATGAAGGTGAAGAAGATTTGGAAGAGCTTCAAGAAGAGGGAGAAGAAGAAGAGAAGTTTGCTGAAGAAGTTGCTGAGGACAGAGTTAGTCTAGTAGTAAGGAAGATACTTTTTTTATCAAAAACCGAGGAGCCACAACAAAGGAAAAGCATTTTTAGATCCTTTTGCACTGTTAATGGTAAGGTGTGCAACTTGATTGTAGACAATTTATTTAATTGCATTGATGAGAGTTTAGTGGCAAGAAAGTTGGTGGATCACATGAAGCTTCCTATTGAGAAACATCCTAATCCCTACACCATTGGTTGGCTTACTAAAGGGTTAGCCTTGAGAGTAACTGAAGTGTGTCAAGTTCCTATTTCTATAGGAAAATATTAAAAAGCTACTGTTTATTGTGATGTGGTGGACATGATTGCAAGTCACATATTCCTAGGAAGGCCATGGCAATTTGATGCGGATATTACTTATATGTCTCATTCTAATGGAAAGGCAAGAAAGTGACCATGCTATCCACAAATGCACCCTTTGATAGGCCAAAGACTTTTAGAGTGGAGGGAAAGACATTGCTGACCCTTAGTGGGCAAGATTTTGAGAGGGAAGCTAAGGAGACTCAAGAGGTTCATGTCTTGGTTGTAAAGAACAAATTATTGGAGGAGAAAGAGGAGGAGAATGGAGCTAATTTAGATCTAATCCAGCCGCTTTTGGAGGAATTTTCAGATCTAGGCCAGTCCGAATTACCTAAGGAATTGCCTCCTATGAGAGATATTCAACATCACTTTAATCTAGTACCTAGAGCTAAGCTTCCTAATCTGCTCCATCATAGAATAAACCTTAAAGAAGCCGGTATTCTACGAGAACAAGTGGAAGAATTGATGAAAAAGGGCTTGATCTGAGAAAGCATGAGTCTTTGTGCTGTTCCTGCACTTTCGACATCTAAGAAGGATTGATTGTGGAGATTGTGTATTGACAGTAGAGCCATTAACAAAATTACCATGGGATATCAATTTCTTATTCCTAGATTGAATGACATGCTTGATCAACTTTGTGGTTCTCAGGTGTTCTCTAAACTTGACTTGAAAAGTAGTTATCACCAAATACGGATCAGACCTGAGGATGAGTGGAAGATCGCATTTAAAACGAAAAAGGGGTTGTATAAGTGGCTAGTCACGTCCTTTGGGTTGTCCAATGCCCCTAGCACTTTTATGAGACTCATGAACCAAGTGCTTAGACCTTTTAATGGAAAGTTGGTGGTTGTTTATTTTGATGATATCCTTGTCTATAGCAAAATAGTTGAAGAGCATCTAGAACATTTGAGGAGAGTCTTGTCTGTTTTACAACATAATTAGCTTTACCTGAACTTGAAGAAATGCAGTTTCTTGACTAGCAAGTTATTGTTCTTGGGGTATGTGGTTAGTTCTGAAGGAATTCATGTGGATGAAGAAAAGGTGAAGGCAATTCGTCAATGGCCTGCCCCTAAGAATGTTAGTGAGGTTTGATCTTTTCATGGGCTAACTACTTTCTATAGGTGGTTCATTAGAAACTTCAGTCAATTTTGGCCTCTATGACAGAATGCATGAAGAAGGGAAAGTTTGGTTGGAATGATGAAGCCGAGAAAAGTTTGGTTGGAATGATGAAGCCGAGAAAAGTTTGGTTGGAATGATGAAGCCGAGAAAAGTTTTGCTTTAATTAAGAAAAAACTCAGCATTGCTCCTATCCTATCCTTATCGGACTTTGACAAGCTTTTTGAGGTTGAGTGTGATGCATGTGGAGTAGGTATTGAAGCTGTTTTATCTCAAGAAATTTAACGATACAAGGAAAAGATGGAGTATCTCAGAAATTTTATGCGGTTGTGAGAACATTGAAGCATTGGGAACATTATCTGATTCAAAGAGAGTTCATTCTTTACACTGATCATCAAACTTTAAAGTTTCTGAACAATCAAAAACACTTAAGTAATATGCGTGCTAGATGGACTACTTTCTTACAGAAGTTTCCTTTGTTATTAAATATAAGTCTGTTGTGACTAATAAGGTGGCTGATGCACTTAGTAGGAGGACAATATTGCTTTCTATTGTGTCCTAAGAGGTAGTTGGATTTGAAGTTTTAAAGGAGCTTTATGAGGATGATGAAGACTTCAAGGACATGTGGTTAAAGTGT
>JANZXV010339072.1:0-13185 GCA_027576455.1 Erythroxylum roigii | reverse complement strand
CAATACTCTTCATCCAATTTATCATCCAATTTATCTCAAACACAATTCAATCTCCACAATTTAATCTATAACACAATGCATATACAAAATACTCATTCTTTCCATTATTCAGATGGTTTATTCCATGCTCTGAATGTAACACTTAAATGCCCCCTTTTTGGGCTTAGCTTTTTGACGGTAAACACTTAATACTCATATCCATAACTACACAAATCATACACAATAGGCACTACAATATTTCAGATCAATCACCACAATTCATCAATTTCATCTAATACATTCTAATTTCCAAGAAAAAGCTTCGGGGTCCAACAACCCAGGTAAAGCTAATATAGTACCTGATGCTTTAAGCAGAAAATTATTCGGTAGTCTTTCTCACATCAAATCTATAAGGAGAACCTTAATTAAAGAGTTGCATGACTTAGTTGAGCAAGGATTGTTATGGAAGATATCAAGATCATGATGTTTGCTAGCACAATTCAAGGTTAAATCAATGTTTTTGGAGAGAATCAAGGTTGCTCAGCCCAAAAGCCCTCAGTTACGTAAGATAATTGAGGAGATTCAAGAGAATCGAGCTAAGGATTTTATTAAGGATGGTGATGGTATTTTAAGGATGGGTATTAAGGTATGCGTACCAGATGTTGATGAATTAAGAAAGAAAATTATGGAGGAGGCACACTTTGCAGCTTATAGCATTCATCCAGGCTCTACCAAGATGTATCATGATCTCAAAGGCACGTGTTGGTAGAGTGGAATGAAAAAGGATATTGTGGAATTTGTATCTAGATGCCTAACATGCCAGCAAGTAAAGCTTGAGCACCAAAGACCTTATGGATTATTACAACAACTCCCCATTCTTGAGTGGAAATGGGATATGATTACTATGAATTTTGTAACTAGATTGCCTAGTACTAATATCAGATATAATGCTATATGGGTGATTGTGGATAGATTAACAAATTCTGTACACTTATTATCTAACAAGAAGACTTATTCTACTAATAAGCTAGCCAGGCTATATGTTAATAAAATTGTGTGTTTATATAGGGTACCATAATCTATAGTCTTTAATAGGGATTCAAACTTTACATCAGTTTTTTGGAGAGATTTACAAAAAGCCTTAGGTACAAGATTGACTTTTAGCATTGCTTTTCATTCTCAGATAGAAAGCCAGTCTAAGAGAACTACTCAGACTTTAGAGGATATGCTTAGGATGTGTGTTATTGATTTTGGTGGTCATTAGGATTTGCATTTGCCATTGATTGAATTTGTTTATAATAATAGTTACCATGCTAGTATTGAAATGACTCCTTATGAAGCTTTGTACAAAAGAAAATGCAAATCACCTCTATATTGGGAAATTGGTGAACGACAATTGACAGGACCTAAATTAGTACAAATCACTTCCGAAAGGATCCCTATTATTCAGAAAGATTGAAAAGAACTTTTAGTAGACAAAAGAGTTACGCAGATCCAAAGAGGAAAGATGTGAGATTCTTAGTAGGTGACATGGTATTTTTGAAAATATCATAAATAAAAGGAGTGATGAGGTTTGGTAAGAAAGGTAAACTAGCTCCAAGATATACTGGTCCATTTGAGATCAAATCTAGAGTGGGTGAAGTGGCATATAGGTTGGTATTATTGCCTAACCTGTCTAAAGTTCATCCTATATTTCATGCGTCAATGTTAAGAAAGTGTATTTCAGATCCTTCTCATATCCTCCGGTTATGTAATGTGAAGATTGATGGCGATTTGACATATGTAGAACAACATGTTGTTATAGTAGATTATCAAATTCGTCAGCTAAGATCAAGAAAGGTACTAATGGTGAAAGTGTTATAGAGTAATCATACGATGGATGACTGCACGTGGGAGACGGAGCTGGATATGCAGAGTCAATACCTGCATCCATTTCATCAATGAGGTGAGAATTAAAATTTGAGGAAAAAAATTTTTTATAAGGGAAAGAGAATGTAACGATCCAAATTTTTGTTAAATTACACATAATGGACCAATAAGGAGAAAAGCTTATAAAAGTATAAGCTGAGCTTAAGAAAACTTAAGCTCATTTCTGTCTTAAATTCTTTTTCCTATAGGTTACTATTCACTCCCAACTTCCGGCACTCATGTCTTCACCATTCGGCCACCATTTCTGAAAATCTAGGGCTCTATGGAAAGCTCTTGGGATGTTCTACAAAACTCCTAAAATTGTTTATTTAAAAAACGACTTGGATTTGGAGGAATCATGACTGGAAGTTTCGGTTCATTTAAGTAAGTCACCGATCTCCTATTTTTAGTCATTTCTTGGTGAAACTAACACCACCATTGTGTCTAACGACCCTAAAAATGTAGGAAAGGAGGGAAACCAGCCATCAATTGGCCCATTTTGCTGGTGAACAGAAATGAGTCACCTTTGAGCTTTAAACCTTCAATTCTCACAAACTAGGAGGATTTTTGGCACGATACCAGTGGCACTGGATTCTTGGAGGTGAGCTCGTCATTTTTGGGTGGGTGGTGAAGGTCACCGCCCCTCCGACGCAGGTGTGTGTATCCTACGCTCCAATGATGATGGTGATTTTCCAACTAGCTTAGAAATTGTTGAAAATACTTTTAAAAATTCTCAAATATTATGTAGATCAATTTTCATAAAAGAAAAGTATTTAAATTCTTCATATTTTGTGAGATAAAAAATTTAAAAGGGTTATGTTCTTATAGAAATGCATGAAATTGGTTCAATTGAGTTTTTTTAATTAGAATTAAGAATATCTTGAGGTATTAAGTATAAATGAGTGTGTATGAGTTAGAAGTTGGTATACTTGAATTATGATTAGATTTATTTTGAATTTTTACGGTGTAAATGTGGACTCAATCTGGTATGGACATGTTATTTAGAGACCCAAATTGAGCTGTGATTACTAGTGGTTACTTCATTCGGAAGGGGGATGTTCGTTTTACAGTGAAAACTCTGCAGAATTTTCAGTAGGTTCCTCATAAAATATGACATTGTCATTTTTAAATAAAAAATAGTGCTCCTTAATATTGAGTCATGGTCTTATTCTTCGGGTGTCTAAAATTGGTTTAGGTTTGAAATCCTAATGGTCATTCTTACTTTTCTTTCTATAGATCAATCAGGAGCATAACGCTCCACTTTGAGAAACTAGGTTCAGCATGAAGGAGCGTATTTTACCTGTGGGTTAATATTTATGATTATGAACATGCATTAGAATTCATTCTCATATTTATCATGAAAATCACCATCATCATATTCACACATGACATTCATACATATGGATTGACACATGTATACATATTTTGATGTGAAATGTTGTGCTTGTTTTCATATGTGATGATATGGAGGATTGTTATAGGATGAGTTACCTAGTGGGTGTTACTAGGTTGTGCACGTAATGATTCATTAGTCAGGTATATAGATTTGCGCTAGTATTGGGTCTATTGATTGAGATATGACGCGGTTGGAGCGATCAATGTAGCTTGCTCTCAAATGCCAATCGATATATGGTACATAAGAGGTAGCATGATTGTGGCGGTTAGGTCGAGCTTGTTCTCTGATGGCAATCATGTTGTAGTAAGGTTGTGGCGATTCAGTTGAGTGTAGCTCTCAAATGATAGTCCAGTACATTTGACCAAGTGACTCATGTAGAACAAGAGAGCCCCTATTACCATAATATGTAGGTAAGAGGTATGTTAGTCAATCCTCCACTATTATTTGTGATTTGTGATTGTAATGATTATGTGACAAGAGATTGATATGGGAAATACATGCATGTTTATAAACAAAATCATTTTGTTATGAAATTGCATTTATACATATAATACATTATAAATATATATGCATCGTTTGAAATCCTTAGGAATGCATAACATAACTATAGTTTTAATTCACTCAGCGAGGTCTGACTCCCCTTAACTATTTTTAAGGATTTTCTTTTCAGATATCTTTTAACAGGGTACTTCATTAGTCTACTTCCTCTCAAAGGATTTGATGTATGTTTTTTAATTACCTTTGACTTTAGAGTCACAGTAGTCTTGTATGTGTTAGATTTTCCCTTGTATTAACTATCTCAATGTTGTAGCAAATTGAGGATTGAATATTGTTAGAACTGTTTAATTATTACAATTATGAGTTAATCATTTTGAAATTTTATCTTTATTATAGATATAGGGATTTGATGATATTTTAGGCTTACTAAGGGTCCAGTAAACCTTGAGTTTACTGCTCCTTTGGTGTCGGTCACTGTCCAAGGTTAGGGTCATGAACCCTATTTATCAGACTATGTACGCCTAAAAACCATAAAATTTACTATAAAAACAAACGAGAGAGGCAAATTAGAGGAGCCAAGTTTTGCAGCAAATTCCAAATATAAACAACTCAAATAGGTGACAATAAAGGTCCAAGGACAAGGAAAACATGAAATTAACATCAAAGGAGATCTGATAGGAAGCTACATCTAAACTAAACTTGAAAGAAAAGTCAATAGAACAAAAGGGAGATTTAGAATTACGAACTCTTTATTTTCTAATAGTTTCTCTGCAAGTTTTTATTTGATTTCATTTTTTATTATGAGTAACTAAATGCTTTTTAGTGTTTGGGTGTGATAAACCCTAGTTTTTGATAACAATATGCCTTAATCTTTTCTCCAATGCAATTATTTTGATTAATTTATTGTGATTCAATTATGTGTTTAATGCATGTTCTAATAGGTCCAGAATATCAGTGCATAATTTGGTTTCATAACATTGAGAATGAGAAATCCTTTCTATGAATAGATCTACCATAAACGAAAGAATTGGATTGCAAACCTAAAGATAGATTGACATAAATCTTCTGGATTAGGGTCAAACTTAATAGCTGAATTACAATTCGATAATACAATCCTAAGAACTTTATCTAAAAAAGATTTCGATTAATCATCCTATGGATTAGTTGTTAGTAGTCTCAAGAGAGTTATTAACATTAGATGGAGATTTTCACAATCCAATAATCAATAAAGTAATTGCATGATAAAAGGTTAATTATTTAATGGTTTTTAGGGGGATTCATTACCTAGACACTAATCTTTAATATTGAATTTTCTAAGTAATTTCCTTAGTCTTCTATGTTCATTATTGTTTCCTATTTTATTTTATTTGTTTAAGTTTTATTTTTAATTAAAAATCAAATACCCAATTCGTAGGCTATATAATAGGAGAAGAGTAATTGCTAGTATTTACTATCTTTATGGGATCGACTCGTACTTGGTTGTGTTAGCTACAGCTACATCCTGCATTTGTGGTTAATTAAATACTAGTATAGAAACAACCAAATAATAAAAACAATAACGCCCAATATAAATCTCGCTGATACGAGGGGCCTAGGGAGGTATATAAACAACCAATTAGATTTGAAAAGATGCCAGATTGTTAGAGGCACTAGAATTGTTTCAAGAGATGGTGGAGAAAATAAGGGTGGTAAGGCAGTGCTTGAAGGTAACTAGGATCAGAGAAAGAGTTATGTTGATCATTATCGTCGAAAGATGGAGTATAATATTAGAGATACAATATTTCTACAGGTATCACCTTAGAGGGGGATTTTGAGGTTTGGTAAAAGAGGGAAGTTGAGTTCAAGATATATTGGGCCATATAAGATTGTAGACCATACGGGTGGTTAGCTTATATATTAGCCTTACCTCTGGAGTTACCATAGATTCATGATACGTTCTATATGTTGATGTTAAGATATTACTGATCGGATCCTATCCATAATATATAGACATTTAAGATCAAGGTTACAAAGGATATGAGTTATAAAGAGGAGCTAGTGGAGATATTAGATAAACATATTAGGAAAATAAGGAGAAGGAAGATTTTGATGGTATGAGCTTTATGGAGTCATTATTGTTCTCTAAGAAAGGTTGCTTGGGAAGTAAAAGATGAAGTTTAATATCAATATCCTTATTTGTTTGGATCCTTAGGTACATAATTTAACTTTAAGGATGAAAACTTTTAATAGGAGAGAATTGTAAACCCCACAAACCTAACCTTTAACAAAAACCTAACCCAGCCTAATAAGTTTAGAACTAAATTAGATACTAGAAGGTTATGAGATATTCAAAAGGTTGAACATAATTTTACAGAACCATTAAACAAAATATTTGTTTCAATGAACCCTTATAAGAGAATGGTTTTTAAGATAAGTAGTGGGAGTAAGATGACATTTGAAAATTTTAAATCTTAAATCAATAAATTCAATTGAATCTAATTCCTTTGTTGATACATTTGATCTATAGTTGAAAGGATACGGGACATTCAAAGATGCACTTTCATGATGAATTCAAAGAGTTTGTTTTGAAGATTATTGTAAATTTATCATGTCTATGAAAAGGTTAGTGAGAGTATAGTTTTACTCTTTAGTGGAACTGTGTATAGAGATACTATTCATAGAGAAAAAAATTCATATTTTCAAATGTTAAATATATGATAGTCTAAGAATAACTCTTATTGGATATGAGAGGGTAATAACTGAATTTTTGAAATTAGATCTATAGAGATAGATATGAAGTTGTTTACCTATTCTAAGTTCAAATGCATAGATAATATACTAAAAATGTTTAGTATTTGAGATATTTAATACTTATGAAGTACAAAAGATATTTATTTTTCTATGTATGAGTTGATATTTGAGTTCAAAGTTATACAAATGTTAAAATTAGAATTAAATCTTAATTAAGGTATACTTTCCTTATAACAATTTTTTTTAGATTAGGCAGGTTCCAATATAACATTAATTGCTAATTAAGCCATAATATATTTTTCATTTAGTAAAAATTATTATTTGGATCGAGAACTTTAATGAGCTTGATATAGTGTTTTACATTATTCAAAATAATGATGTTTTGTAAAACATTAGAGTCATTAAGGATACAAAATAAGCTAAAGTCTCGTCAAAGATTCAAATATGTATTTAGGTAGTTTCTCTTAATTATAATGAAAATTAAAATGAAAATTATAAGATTTAAACAAGTATTTACTATAGAGAATCTTGTAGAATTCTCTCACTAAACTACTTTCCCAATAGTAGCATGTGGAAGAAGTAGTCAATCTTATAGGGTAAAGTATGGAGGTACTTAAACAATAGTGTAAGTGATTGTTAGAGAAAAAGTTAACTAAATATATCCTATATGATAATTATATTTATAATATTAATTCTATGTCTATGGAAATTTTTATTATAATGATTGGATAAGTGATCCTTTTGACTTAAGATCTCCAAAATATCTCTTATAAGGATTGCTATGCTTTTATACTGCTTATGATCTATCCTAATCAAAGATATAATATGAACTATATAGAGATAATTGAGTGATCAATATAGAATTCATCACCCTGAAGTGATTAGAGAGAATGTTATATTATTCTCGATTAGTATTAATTCAAAAAATCTTTGGCCAAGGTAGAATTACACTTTTGAAAATAGTTTTCAAATGCCATTAATATAATTAATTATTAATGTTGGAGAACTAACATGATTACACTCAATTAGAGTAGACGTTAATTCTACACTTAATGTCTAATCGAAATATTATATAATGAGAGGATTAAATTATATGAAAAAGAGAAAGGCTAGTCAAAATCACTTTTGACATTCCTAATTATTTGGGTAAACATAATGCATTGCTAAATGTCAATCCTACATTAAAGGTTAATTAAAGGAGTTTAATTTATCTAATCTAAATATAATTTAGAGTTATAATTTATATCCATTGCCAATATATTGAGAGAGAAACGATATTTTAATCAAGTTGGACTTAATTGTAAAGTTTGAGAAGCTTTATGATTAAATATAAGATAATTATAAATAAGCATCAATATGAGATATTGGATCTTGTTTAGGTCTAATTAGCATTTAATTAGAAATAATTGTAAATATAATCAAGGTTTAATTGAAATTATAATTTTATTTTAATTAAATTATTAAAATATCTAAAACCTATTATAGGTTTAGGCTCTAAAAGAGCTAATACTTCTTATTTAACCTTTTCTACAATAGTTGTAGAGTTTTGTCAATACGTTATATAGATATCATTAGAGGTCAAACATGAATACAGTTATGGTAGTTGAGAGACACCAATTTCAGAAATAGTTTGAGGGAAATGACAAAAAAATAATCAAGGTTCATAATAAATTACGAATTATAATTCATGATTTACTATTTATTATGCAGCAATTATGCTGTATAATTTAAATGATCTTGACTTTCGAAAAATAAAACAAAAAAAGTTTCATATTTATTCCGCTGCGCAACCATTGAATATCTAGATAATAGAAGAACTAACTATCTTTCCTAAAAATAAACAGAACCATAACCATTGAAAAATAAAATTGCATCACTTAATTATAAGTTGTGGTTAAACACCAGAGAGGAAGACAACATATTCCCTAGAAATTTCACAATGAAGAGCGTCACGAAAAATAAAAAGATAAAAAATTTAAAATGGAATTAAAAAAAGAAAAACCCTGCTTTAAGCTGTAGAGATCTTTAAAGACATAAGCGAAGCAATCCATCCTTCAATACCCACCAGGAACATACAACACTCATGTAAACCAGCCAACCAACAACATAAACATCATCTCAAAATAAAAAACAACATAAACATCATCTCAAAATAAAAAATATTGTTGTAGAAAGAAAAAATAGACATAAAATCATAATTCTTTAATGCCTAAGATAGAATTGAGAAGTGAAAAGCAATGATATGGTTACTGGGATTAGCCATTTTCATGAGAGCCCATGTCAAAAAAAATTTACTCATAGTCAAACTTCACTACAACCACCACCTCTTTGTCGCCTTCATCATTGTCGACACTGCGCTCACTAACCAATTTCGTCGATCTCTGGAAATACCATACTAGTGGCTGGCCTTGTTCATATAAGTAAAATATATGCTAAAATTATTAAAATTTTAAAATAAAAAGGAAACGTATTATTTTAATAATAACATTGTATTTATCTAAAAATAATTGCTCTTATTGAAAAAAAACAATGTTTTTTTAAAAGAAAATTGATTGAATGAAATAAAATAAGATACAAAAATGAGAGTGTTCTAGGTAGAGACCGAAACACCAAAAGCAAGCAAGGAAGCTATCTAAACATAAAGGAAAATACATTATAAGGAAACAAAACAAAAAAGCATAAGAACTTCAAATATGGTTGGAGACAGTTCATTTTTGCCTTTTCCACTTAACTGGAAAATGCATTAGGGAGTGATGTGGCTAGGAATCCTTAAATGCATAAAGAAGAGCGTGAAGATGAGCTGCAACGTTGTTGTAATTTTTAGTCATAATGATCTCCCTAATTTCCTTGAAAATCAGGGTTATCAAATACTCTTTGGTGGATGATTGATCCTTGAACCGTCTGAGGTTGCGTTCATGCCATAACCTGTAGATACAAACTCCCAGGACAATGAGGTGGATGGGAGAGTGCACAGAGATTCCATTAGTGATCTCCAAAATGGTTAACCCTAGATGCATCCAATAACAAAAAGCAGTGATATAATCCCATATGGCCTTATTGAAAGGGCATTCGAAAAATAGATAGTTGCAAGATTCACTCTGTATTAAACACATAGGATAGTTGTTGTTCAGTTGGATATAAGGGAGTCAGTCCGCTGTAGACAATTTGTTCTGGATAGCTAACAAGTATATGAAGGAAATTTTCGACAATAAGTGCTTGTTCCAAACCTTAGTGGCCTAAGGATATGTATGGTGATGGCTGCGTATATTATCACAAATAGTTCTGTTGGTGAGCTGCGCAATAGGAGTACCTTTTCAGAAAAATATGTCAGGTTCCTGTGTGGTAGGAGGATAAATAGGCTAGAACTGGATAAGGCTTGTAGGAAATCTCCAATCACGGCCTATTATGAAGGAGCTCATCCGAGTTTTTAAAGGAATTGAAGGAGTAGCTAGTGGAAAAAACCTCCTATTAATCAGTGGTCCCCTAGTGGACCAATTGTCAAACCATAAAGAGGCAAGGCAACCATCCTTAATCACACATGAGCTGTCCTGATGAACCCTATCCCTCAGCTTCAACAGTTGAGTGAGAAAAAAGGAGTGGGAACTTGTTGGCTTGATGGCCCATAGACTATGCCCCTTAAGGAAATATACATTAAGCCATTTAATCCAAAAACTCTTCTTTCCATCTAATATCCACCAGTCTTTTGAGAATGAGAGACTGGTTAGTAGCTTTAATGGAGAGATTGTTGAGGCCTCCTTGTTTTGGAAAGCAGATATCAGCTCATTTAACCTTTGCAGCGCTCAGGTGCCCATTTGGATGACTCCAGAGAAAAGATCTAAGGATTCTCTCTATTTCTTTAATGATACTTTGAGATAAAAACATATGAGAGCTCCAATACACATGCAACAAATTCAGGACAGATTTAATAAGTTGAAGCTTACCCGCATATGATAGAGATTTGGTCACCCAGGACTTTACTCGCCTTTGAATCTTGTCTAAGAGAGGGTGGCATTCTGAGAAGGTTAGCCGCTTTGTCGACACCGGGAGCCCAAGGTAAAGTAAGGGGAGTTTTAGTCCATGTGGGCTACGCTTTTAGATAAGAGAAAATAGCTTTTTTGCAGATTAAGATGTAATCCAGAAGCTAGCTTGAAAACATGGAGAGCTCACATAAAGGAGCGAGTGGATGACATATCAGCCCTGCAAAAAAGAAGAAGGTCATCGGCAAAACTGAGATTAGTGAGATCAAGCTTCTTGCACTTAGAATGGTGTTTGAAATTGGAGTTCAAGATGGTCTCCTTTCGGATCTCCTTTCGGATGATTGCAGTGAGGACTTCCATAGCAAGAATGAAGAGGTAAGGGGATATTGGATCTCCCTGCCTGAGACCCCAAGCAACTTTAAAATAAGGGGTAGGGGAACCATTAACAAGTACCAAGAATGAGGCTGAAGTAATACATTCAATGATCCACTTGATAAACTGGGCTAGAAACCCAAAAGCTTCCAACATATACCGAATGAATCTCCAACTGATACTATCAAAAGCTTTATGAAAGTCAATCTTCATAGTGCAGTTCGAAGGACCATTCATAGTGGAGTAACGCTTCAACAATTCTTGAACAATAAGTATATTGTCTCCAATGTGCCTATTCGGCAGGAAAGCATTTTGGTTGTTACTGATCAAAAGAGCAAGAACCTGCTTCAATCTATCAGCCAGAATTTTAGATATCACTTTATACAGGAATTTGACCCTTTAGGAATCAAACACAAGAATGTTTTATTAAGCTCCTTGAGAAGAATACCGTTCCTGAAGAATTCATGTATAGCCTCCTTGACGAAACCTCCAATAATATTCCACAAATGTTGGTAGAAGTAACCATCAAGACCATCCGGACCCGGTGCTTTCGTTCCATTCATTTGGAAGACACATTTCTCAATCTCGCTGTCTTCCATGGGCTTGGTTAATATAGTAAATCTGTAGCAGAAATTTGGGTCAAGTTAAGGAGTTGTAGGTCCCCTCTTGTGACATTAGTAGAAACATCGTTTCCCAGGGATGAGCTAAAGAATCTAAATGCTTCGTCTTGGATTATTTGCGGGTCTGTGATGACTGAGCCATTATGGGAAAAGATGGAAAAGATTTTGTTGCGGTTCTTTCGAGTTAGAATGGAATGGAAAAAGAATTAAGTGCAGCTATCGCCATCCTTTACGTGGTGTTTGGAAACCTTCGAATTGAATTCGTTAATGAATTGGATTCAATTACATTAATGAAATTGGAATTGAATTCAACTTATACTGTTTGGAACAAACCCAGTAATATTAGAATTGAACTCAATTACACTGTTTGGAACATAATCAAAATAAATTCAATTATTTTATATGACACATTTACCCTTGTACTGTCAATATTTTAAGAAATAAAATGCAATCAGCCACCAAATATCAAGAAGTTAAGTGCACAAATATCCCACCATCCTTGTTTTTACTTTACATAGCCTTTTCCCTATCCTTTGTCTTGTAATTGCCTAAGATTCAGGCCCAGTTCGTTGGTGCCACAATCCTTGACTTCCTCCCACTAATAAAACTTGCAACGATTTGGGAATGCACAAATTACTCCATCTCCTCCTGGATGAACAACCATTCTATAAGGCAAATCAGAACCGAATCCAAGCTTCGCTACAGGAGGAGAGAGAGAGTTAGACGTGAAGTCGAAGAGAGAGAGTACAATGGCGTTAGGAATACCGTTGTGACCTTCGCCACCACCGCCAGCCAAGACGACGAAGTGCTGAGCATAATTCTGGGAGGAGATCCCATCCACCACCGCCATCCAATACCACTTGTGTTTCTTTTGTAGGAAAATCCCGGGTTGTACATCACATGTACCAGGTGCGGAAAACAAAAATTTTTGTTCCCGGGACCTTCCCGAAGCCAGGATCCAGGTGTCTGTATGATAACTCAAACCTAACAGCCAATAGAGACTGTCTCTAAAGGTGATCCACGCAGAGATCAGAAAACCTAACCGGATCAAACCCTTTTGACCCGGGAATAGCTAGAACAGATTAAAGCCTGCTAGAGCCTACCTCTGTCCTGGAGAGCTGAAAAGAGACGTTGTCCTTGCCTTGGAGAAGAGAGGTTGTCGATGAAGCTTAAGGAAAAGGAAGAAAGAAAACCAATTTTCTAAACTTTTAAGCTTAACAATTAAGCTTCCAAGTCTTCCAAACCCATTGCTCACGACCATCAACCGGTGAAGCCTCCAACTTAGCATATATATATATATCTTTAACTTATTAAAGACTAATTATAGAAGGCCAAGTGTATGGCACACTTATTAATGACATAAATGTATAAAAGTTTGACTTTTTCAAACTTTTATCCTTCCTTCTCCAATGTTCACGGCAATTTGGCTTTTAATTAATTAATTAATTAATTAATTATTTAATTAATCAATTAATAACTAATTGCTAAGGTCCAGTCCAACTGGGGTCGGTCCTACCGGCCTACCGGGCCCCGGTGCTTAAACAGCTCCGAAAACCTTTCTTAGCAATATTGATGTCGCGATCTCATCGGGACATATCCCAACCCCATTGGGATCCATTAATCCTAATGCTCTCCATAATTGGAACTCTGTCCAATACTATTTTACAGATTCTCTGAGACACTCTTATGCGTGTGACCCTTTAGG
>JANZXV010338845.1:0-13223 GCA_027576455.1 Erythroxylum roigii | reverse complement strand
TAATGAACGAATATTTGTGACCTTTGAATGCTCGAGAGAATGGAAAGTGGAGTGAGTGTCTATCACACTTGTTAATGATCTTTCAGTTGACGTATTTGTTAATTATGGTTATGTATGTGAAGAATAGTTTGTTCACGAATTATTAAGAGTTTTAAAATCTTAGGCTGTGTTTATTGAATTGATCTTTGACATCTTTAATTATTAAATGAGAAAATAATTTGTTGTTAGTATAATTTGTTTTTTGGTGTTTGTGTTTTTGGTTTTGGTTAAGTACAATTGTAGTTTAATAATGAGATATTGTTGTGGTTAATTTTATTTAATTTGATTTCTTTCTATATGTTGAAATTTGTATTAATGTTAATAACATTATTTTGTGAATGAGGGACGAAGGGGCATTAATCTTCACTCATTTCATGACGTTTGGAGACACACACAAGATGTAGAGAAAGGAAGAAGAGAAGAAAGTCAAAGAGAGTCGGTAAAAAAGAAAGAGTCCTAGTAATTAATATAATTGTTATGTCTTATGTGTATAGATTTGCGATTTTGAATTTATTGTTTTGTTTTGTTGAAATGTTTAATTTGTAAATGGAAATTAAATATATTTAGTTTGTTAGATGATCGTAGATTTTGATGTTTATGTGGTGAAGGTTTTACCGTAATGTTTATTACTAATAAAACAGAGTGAGTTGAAAAATCAAGAACTACAGCAAAACTATGCTCTCCTCCTACTGAATCACCTGAAGCTCCATCTACACCAACAGAAAGTATTCCTTCAGGTACGGCATTCTTCGAAACTTTCATCCATAAACTGTGAAGTGTGATACAGACTTCACAGTTTGTATACTATTTTCTGGTTGAGATTACTGAACTTGAGATTAACACCAACGTTGGGTCTGGATCTAGAAGTTTATCATCACCAGAAACAGAAGGCACATCAAACGGAAACTCCATCAAGTTATCAATTCCTGTCCTCTTTGTCCTCCTTTTTGCAGCCTCATTTAGAATGTCTTGATGGGTTCTTCAGCAATTCTTAGCATTGCTCAGGGTGCTTGTAATTTTGTATTCTTCAATAATGTTATCAGGAATTGTTTTATTGTTTGTACCGGTCAGGATTCCTTGTATATTTGATCAATTTTACTGTTCCGATGACTGAAAGTTTCTGACTTTTGGGATTTGGCAATGAATAAAGCAGATTCTATCACTGATAACAACACAGTTCCATGGAAGAATAAAATTAACAAAACACAGAGAAAAAGAAAATCAAACATCAATTTTAATGAGGATCCGTGGAGAGAAGACTAAACATAATCATGTCTCTAGACTTCCCTTTGATGACCACGAACTTTCTCAGCACACCTTCCTTTTGGAATCCAGCCTTCTCTAGCACCCTCTGTGACCCCAAATTCTTGACATCAACCAGAGCTTCAAGTCTCTCCAGGTGAGGCCACTCCTGGAATATGGTTTTGGCCACCAACTTCACTGCCCTTGTGGCAATCCCTTTGCCCCAGTACTTAGCAGCCAAAACATAGCCAAGTTCACCTCTGCACGCATCGCAACCAGAGTTTTTGGTCACTGAAATTGCACCAATTGGCCTGTTGTTTAGACATATCGCCTTGAACCATGGGTGGCGTTGGACTGTGTTCTTGATATAGTTCATGCCATCTTCTTTGCTTGTGAAAGGTTCCCAGCTGCAGAAATTAGCCACCTTCGGGTCTGTGGCCCAAACCATGAAGTCATCGATATCGGAGACATCCAACGGCCTCAAAGAGAGATCAGAGACTTGATGAAGATCACCATCTTCTTTTAGTACTGCTGTGAGGGGACTTTGGTCCATGACTAGCTCCTGGTCTGATGAGCTTTTCTATAAGCTAGTAGACAAAAAGACCTGTTCATATAATAACATTTGATCTTTTCCGAGGAAATTGCCTTGCAACTCATATAAAAGTGGACCAAGGAATCAATGGCTGTCAGGTCCTCAGCCATGCTTTTGATTGGAGTGGCCAGCAAGACATCTAGATATGTATAGCCGCCTTGTTTGGGCTTCAAATCTTCTGTATTCTAATAACATCCTACTCATCTAAATTTTTTGCCTCTCAATTATTGTACGGTTGGATGTTGTTTAGGACATGTGAGCATAAGAAAAACGGAACAGAAGATTTGAAGCCCCTTGTTTGACGCTTTCCATTCTATCCAATACTTCGAAGTTGGTCACTTTTCGAGTCAAAGTTCAGATTTAGACTAGGACCCTAAACTTGGAATCCGTAAAATTGAGTCCGACCCAAAGTATTAAATAGAGCTTTACGGGTCCTGATCCCCCCTTTGGTCTATTTCTTGTTGAATCGGTAGTTTCAGCAGCCTAACGTCATGCATTCTTGTCAGCTTCTGCGACCCAGATAAGAATTTTCCCGGAAAGTGGTAGAGAAATATAGCTTTTATATATCTGTCGATAACCAACATCTCAGGTCTGTTTTCTTCATCCAATTAAGTTGACTACAAACAATCTCAATCATCTTTAATGGATCCATCAAGAATTTCCCTTCGTCCCTTCAAGCTCTCCGACGTGGATGACTTCCTCAAATGGGCAAGCGACGATAAAGTAACACGGTACCTAAGATGGGACAGCATAACCTCGAGAGAAGAGGCACTGACCTACCTTCAAAAGGTCGCCATACCTCATCCATGGCGTCGGTCCATATGTTTAGATGATCATTCAATCGGGTACGTTTCAATCTTTCCTGAAGCAGGAGAGGACAGGTGCAGAGCCCATGTAGGATATGCTTTAGCTACTGATTACTGGGGACAAGGTATAGTTACTGTTGCGTTGAAAATGGCTGTTTCTCGTGTGTTTCAGGACTTGCCAGATTTGGTCAGGCTTGAGGCTTGAGGCTCTAGTGGAGGAGGAGAATAAAGGGTCTCAAAGGGTTCTTGAGAAAGTTGGGTTCTCGAAGGAAGGATTGTTAAGGAAATATGGATACTGTAAAGGTGAAATAAGAGACATGTTCGCTTATAGCTTCTTGTCAACCGATAAGGTCTTGTAGTCACACACCTTAGATGTCAATCCAATTGTAAATCGTGGCAAAATCACTATTGTTTTAAAGTCGATGCACTAAGGAACTAATGTGCAAACAATCTGATTTCAGTCGCAGTCCTAATCAGTTCAGGATTACATTTTTTTCAGAAACCTCCGTACACAATTATGGAACTCGTGCATCGAGATAAATAAGGAGTTTTGTACCGCAAAGGCCGGAAATCCTCTATCTCCCTTCTGGCCCTGTCCTGTCCCTTTTGATCCAAGCCATTTATTTATGTAGGTCCAAACCTGTCCTGTCCCTTTTGATCCAAACCATCCACATAAATGAATGGCTTGGATCAAAAGGGGACAAGATAGGGCCAGAAGAAGGGCCAAGAGGATCTAGTTTCGACTGCAGATCCCTGCGATAGCTAGCTTATCTTAGCTTTCAGTTTTTTTCCTTGTAAAAAAAATATTGGTGCACTATATAATTTATGCGTGAATTAAAAATTGCATAACTCAAAGTTAAAATATTATTTTCGCTGATATAATCCACATAAATGGATGGCTTGGATCTGAAGGAGACATGATAGGGCCAAAAGAAGAGGCGAGAGGATATGGTTCCGACTGCAGATCCCTGCGATAGCTAGCTTATCTTAGCTTTCAGTTTTTTTCCTTGTAAAAAAAAATTTGGTGCACTATATAATTTATGTGTGAATTAAAAATTGCATAACTCAAAGTTAAAATATTATTTTCGCTGATGTAATTACTAAATAAACATCCCTTTCACTTGATTTATATAAACTTTAAAAAATAATTATTTAATTAAAATTTTGTAAAAACTATCACTAAATTATAAAATATTAAAATCTTAGCTAGTATTTAATTTATCATCTCAATAAAAATACTCAAATGGGTCGTACTAAAATAAGTAATCATATTGGACCTTTGGATAGGCTTACAAGATTTACGAGAGAGCCATTTTGTGTTGGGTAAACTTTACCCATTTTGTGTTGGGTAAACTTTACCAAATCAAAGCCTACTTTGGATTTGGGCCTCTCTTTCACAGTCAGATGAATAATAACAAACCACAAGGGCAAAATGGTCATCTGGTTATTGAAAGTCCCGTACGTTAGGAGGACACCAAGTGCCATTGGAAATTAAACAATACTTTAATGGCTTCCACGAACTTTATTCCAATCTCCATCTTACCCTCCGCAAGCCCACTTTTCTGCTTTACTTCCAACATTCGCCGGAGATCCCTCCCCCTCTCCTTCTCCCTCTTCTTCTCCCTCTCCAGACGTTCCCGGAGGAAGCCACGACGGTGGCCGGAAATAAGACCCATGTCTGACAATTCTCCCACTCCCACCACATCGCACCGGCGCGACAAAAGTGACGAGTCGCTTTTGGATTCCGTTAACAGTGAGTGTCCTTTTTATTTTTACTTTCTATTTCGTTACTTCTTCGATTGAATACATAAAAAGATCACTTCTTGATATGGTTGAATTTTAATTACTCATTTGGTGGTTTTGGACTGCTGTAATAGGTGCTGGTGGTGGTAGGGGGGAAATGGTAACTACGCATTTGGAAGAGGGGACTGCCTCTGGTGGGAACAGAAGTAGGAACTTTGCGAGTAGAATTAAATGCTTTGGTGTTGATTTGTCTCCGGATAATGTGGCCGTGGCTATGGTGTATTTTGTTCAAGGCGTTTTGGGACTATCCAGATTGGCTGTTAGCTTTTATCTCAAAGATGATTTGCATTTGGACCCTGCTGAGGTATTGTTTATCTGACTGTAACTTACTGGTGACATGTGTTGTCATCTTGCACACGATTTGTATTGTTAATGCGGTGCTATTGCGGTAACGTTTTGACAGTGAATGGATAGCATTTTGAATGTCTAGCTAATTAGCTATTGTTCGTGTTTAATTTGTTTCGTTACATGGAGGACTAACAATTTGCATTTTTTCAGTAGACAGCTGTGATATCTGGTTTTTCTGCTTTGCCATGGCTTGTCAAACCTTTATATGGGTTCATTAGGTGGGTATTTTATTGCCTTTTCATCATTTTCATTTGATTTATGAGTTATTTGGTGATGATTTTTTGTTAACCTTTATTTTTTGAATTACTTTTTGGTGATTGCCAGCGATTCTATTCCACTTTTCGGTTATAGAAGAAGGTCGTACTTAGTGCTTTCTGGGCTTCTTGGTGCACTGTCTTGGAGTTTGATGGCCAGTTTTGTTGACAGCAAGTATAATGCTGCTTTCTGCATACTACTTGGTTCACTTTCCGTTGCCTTCTCAGACGTAGTGAGTATCTACAACTTTCTGACTTTTTAAAAAGATTTAGATTGATGTCTTAATAGTTGAATTGGTGAACGAGTGTTATTAATTTCTGTATTGTTGAAATTACCCTTCTTGATCAAAGTTGTAACTGTATGTAGTTGTAAAGAACTCAAATGTGAGAATGTTATAGTATTTGAATGAAATAAGTTAAATGTGATAAATGAATTACTAATTAAGTTGTCTTCTTCCCTACTATATTAAGACGCTATTTACTCGAACATTGGCTCAATAAATTCATAGGTTGTGGATTCCATGGTGGTGGAGAGGGCTCGTGGTGAGTCACAAAGTATGTCAGGGTCCCTTCAGTCACTTTGTTGGGGTTCCTCAGCATTTGGTGGAATTGTTAGCTCCTACTTCAGTGGCTCTCTGGTTGATGCGTATGGTGTAAGGTATTTAAGGTGGACCTCGTGGCTTCTGTTTTGTAGTGCTAATGACACTTTATGAATCTTCCTGTGCTGCTTTTCAAATCTCAGGTTTGTTTTTGGTGTCACTGCATTGCTACCATTAATTACATCCGCAGTTGCTGTTCTTGTGAAAGAGCAGCGAGTGTGCAATCCAGCAAGAGGACTAAATCTTTCCTTGACTGACCCTGGATTCCTTGAAAGTTCAAAACAACATAGTATCCAGTTGTGGTATGCTATTAAGCAGCCCAATGTTTTTCTTCCAACTCTGTTTATTTTCCTGTGGCAGGCAACACCACATTCAGATTCTGCCATGTTCTACTTCACGTATGTTTAAACAGACAACTTTTTCCAAGATATTCAACTAATTAAGTTATTAACTTTTAGTTTCTTTTTTTTTTAAATGACATTTCTTGCTTCGTTATTGTTTCAGCACAAACAAACTTGGTTTCACCCCTGAATTTCTTGGTCGTGTCAAGCTTGTTACCTCAATTGCATCATTGCTTGGGGTTGGACTTTACAATGGTTTTTTGAAAGATGTTCCTTTGCGGAAGATTTTTGTTGCTACTACTGTAACTGGTACAATACTTGGGATGACTCAGGTTTGTCTTGCAATTTACCAATTTAATGACTTGCCAGGAATAAATGTTTTGTGGTTTTCATTTTTAATTTTTGGCTCAGGTTTTCCTTGTTACTGGATTAAACCGGCAATTTGGTATAAGCGATGAATGGTTCTCAATTGGAGATTCTTTGATTTTAACTGTTCTTGCTCAGGTAAGTGTAAATTTTTTCAGATCTTTTGCTTAATAGTCTTCTTGTACACTGTTTTTTCATGTTAGCTTCGATATAGTTTTTATCATGATATATGTTTAAACCCACGTTGGAATGCTTATCTTTGAAATGAATTTAAAGCACTTGATAGCTACACTTGAAGGATCTTTCATAGTTTTCTGGCAAATAACTGTAGGCTAGTTAGTTTCTTCCGACCTTACAAGCAGGATGCCTGCAGTAACTTCAGTTGATTTTTTATACACGATGTGCTGTCTTAAAAATGCTTCTTTGAGCCTAGCAACTTCTTGATTTGTGCAGGTTATTTTGGCTATGTAATTTTATGCATGAGCAGCAAAACTGATAACTTATTGTCTTTTTACAGGCTTCTTTCATGCCAGTTCTCGTGTTAGCAGCAAAATTATGTCCTGAAGGAATGGAAGCCACACTTTTTGCAACCCTCATGTCCGTATCGAATGGAGGGAGTGTACTTGGAGGGTTAATTGGTGCCGGTCTGACTCAAGTTTTCGGAATCACTAAGGACAACTTTGATAACTTGACGACATTGATTATACTCTGCAATCTCAGCTCGTTATTACCTTTGCCACTGCTAGGGCTTCTACCTGATGATACCTCTTCCCATGAGAATGCAGATATTGAGATGAAGTCAAATTGAACTTGACATGGTCTCCTCTTGCTTTTATTCATTGACATCTCTGTCGTTGGATCAGCCACCGACCTTTTAAAGCTTTCTGCTTTAGTGTAGGTTGCAACATATAATAATCGCAGGAGAAAAATGGAAGTGTAGATTACAGAGAAGTTGATCACATGCAATGGAATATATAGAAAAGGGGTTCTGGGTTTAGCAAGAAATGAGCACGGGCCTGTTTTTATTTGGGGTCATAGAGAGGGGTGTGTGCAGGTAGTCCTGCATCACGATTGGTCAGGTTGTAACCAGCAATAACCAGATGTTGAAGATATGGATGGGTTTCATATCTAGGAAGTAACCCGATTTTGTTGAAATGAATGTAATATAAACACTTCTTGTACTCCCAAGAGGACATGCAAATAGGACTGACAAAACTAGCTCAGGTTTGACTTGATTCGGTTTGAAGTCAATGGATTTTATATCTTGGAGGTAACTCGATTGTGTTAAATAAACACTTCCTGTGCTTCCAAAAGGACAGTAATGCAAAGTAAAAGTGACAAATTAGTTCGATTTTGCCTATGGGCTTAGGATTATATGTTTTTAATGGGCCGGATCATAGGTCACGTTCTTAGGCTTGAGCTAGTCTAAGATTTAATTTTTTTAAATAAAACAATATTGTTTTGTTTAAAAAAGTTAAACCTCAAGCAGTCTAGATTTAGATTTAACTAAAACAAGTCGTTTTATATTTTTAATTTTAAAAAATTTGGTGAGTCGGTCCAATTGTTATCCTTAATCAAGTTTCACATTAAGACCTAATAATTTATACTTGTTATAAGCAAATTTTTTATTCATGATTCGTCCATAAAAAATTATTATAATTGATGAAATTTTCATTATGACCCTATAGCTAACAACTTATTATAATGTTTTAAAAAAGATAGTAATTATGTAAAAATGTATACCTTTTTCTTTTCGTAAACTTTATAAGAGAAGAAAATTAATTTATTAATTTAATTTTAAAGAGTCTGGTTGGGTCGGTTGTGCTAGGCCCAGCTCATCTTCACACGTCCACGGCCCGTTCGGCCCATCAGGTGTTAGACTCTCATGCAAACATAAAGATCTACGTAAACCTAGCATCCACGGCATATATAAGATATCATTCTGCCATGATTCAGGTATGAGATCACAACCCTAGTTATTCTGTCGTATTCTCAGCTACCAAAACCTCTCAAAAATACTGACTTGAGCGTCGGAGGGACCTCCCGGGAGTCAACTCCCGGCCCGCCTTTATTGTTTTGCAGGTATTCCATAGCCAGAGTCTCGTAGATCATGGATCAAAACAACGACATCCAGCCTCAGCAGAATCCGACTGAACCAGAGTCAATATTTGTTTTTTTCATACTGCATTAGATTATATTTATTAAGATTTTTACATAAAATTTTTACTTCTAATTGAACTGAAAAATAACATTAATTCAGTAAAATCAGACGTAACTTAGTTCAAACACCACTTGATTCTTTACCTTTAGATTAACACAACAATAATAATATTATGAAAGTCTACTAAAATATAAGGTCTAAAAAAAGTTAATAATAAGCAGTTTTATTCTTAAATAAAGAGTTGAGGGTTAGAACAGCTGGGACAAAAAAAAACATTGACCCAAAATTTAGGGGATGATTGGGCCCACATTATGGGGGAAGTCTATCTGACTAAGATTGTCCATAAAGAGTAAATCCACATGGTAGGGTAGGGCAGGGTCCAAGTACTTATCCAATTGCATTAGTCACATCTGAAAATTAAGTATTTTCTTTTATATAAAAACTGCTTTTAGTAAAAAAAAAATTGACAAAATCCCAATTCACAACAGAAGCCTTGTGAATATTTCTGTTTTTGTCTCTGTCTTAAGTTTAATTGGGATAACCAATTATTTCCCTATTTTTAAATTGATTTTCTGATTCAATCTTCTTATTTTTACAAAATTATTTATATCTCTTTTTAATTTTTAATTTTAATTCTTTATTTTAATTTTGAATTATTATTTTTAAAATTTTATTTTTCTTTTGAAGGTTTCTAGTTAAAGGTAAGACTGCGTATCACTAGATCTCTCTAAAGTTCACGTGTCAGAGAGATTCCAACTAAATGTTATTGTTGTTGCATAATATTTAATCAAGTGTTAGCGAGATTCCATGATGTTGCTGTTGTTGTATAATATTTAATCAACTTCTTACTTAGATATTTCGTAGGACTCATACAAGCCAAAGTAAGGTAATAAAATAATAGTTGGGACCATTAATAAAAGTTTCAATATAATTAACTAGGCATTAAGATGTTTAGAAAGTAGTATTACTCAAAATTAAAAACAATAAACATTATTGTAAATTTATGGATATGGCTTTATTGCAGAGATAAAAAATAATTTTCAATTTGAGTTTATTTTTTCCATCTTTCTATAATGAATTATACATACGTAATAAATTTATTCTTCTATATTAATATTCTAGAGAGAATAATTAGCAAATTATCGTTCCAATAGTTCTTGTGATTATTGTATTTAATAATGTCTAAATTACTCTTACAAATTATAAATTATTGTTTAATTCATAAAAATCACTAACATAATGACTTGCAAGTGCCACCACCGAAGCAGCAATCTCATGCCTTTTTCTATATTATTGCACGAATGCCCCTAAGTAGACCCTAATAATCCACCTCTATAAGAACAGATGTATACTTGTAGTTTAGATGCTTACAGTTTTGGATTTTAGCCAACAACCAAAAGAGTTTTCACATGAGACTGAAAGGAAGGGAGTTGGTGTATAGCTCTTGTGCTTCCCAAATGATTGAGGCTAATGAGATACCAAAATTGGTTATATGTTGAATAATTACTAATATTATAAATACCCTTTTCGCTTAAACTCCTATGCTATATATAAACCCAACTTAGTTAACCAAGTATTCAAGTTAAATATGTATAGAAGTTCTATAATTTAACTTAGTTGTTGTGGATGGTATTGCTTGGTTTATTAATTATAACTTGAAATGATTGCCATAATGAGGCACAAAACCACATGGATTAGAGAACAAATGATGATTGATGATTAGGGTTTGTAGATATAATCAAGTAATAAGTGAAGGCACTTATTGGAGATTTCCAAACGAAAAATGCATAACTTTTGAGATATAATTAATGGGACATAATGATTGGGTTAAGATGTTCATACGTGAGATTATGAGAACATGAATTTTAAGTTGAAATATGCTTTCTTATAATTAACTAAGTTTTTTTTATTATAATGAAAAAAAAACGAGACAAATTACATGACTAGTCTAAGGAGGCTAATCTCAGCCATATCCTCTAAAAGGATTGAGATGCACCTTATAGGTGCATTATCAAAAGTGGTAACCTTGAGTCTAAAGCTTACAGCAAAGTTGGCGAGTTAATCGGTACACCGATTTCCCTCCCTGTAAATATGGTAATGTAAGACTACCTAGTTCTGAGTAAATAACTCGTTAATACTCATGATTAGGGGGTGGAGTAATATTGTCCGTTTAGTTGCGTGGGACAGGAGATTCATCACCACTAGAGAATCCATCTCTAGCTCCACGTGAAGATAACCAAAGTCCAAGTTAGGTTCAGACCGGAAAAAACTTCCCAAAGTTCTGCAGAGACAGAGAAGCACCAGCCAATATTTTGTACAATGTCACCAAGCCAAGCACCAGATTAGGTTTTAAAATGTTATAAGAAGTGTCAAATGATTGATAAGGATTAGGTTTGGGAGAGGAGAAAAAGAAAGAAGAAGTCTTTGGATGAAAGTTAAGTCATGCATGTGGGAAGCCATGTGAAGTGCATTAAAATTTTATAACAAACTCAACCCCCACACTACCAAGTCTTTTAGCATATAGGCTTGTGAATATGATAATAGGAGGAAGAAAACAAAAATCCCCCATGTGAGCAATCATGTTTTGGCCCTTGAAATTGTGGAGACTTGGCTAAATCCCACGTTGGCTTGGAATGATTTTCCAAAAGGAAGATTAAAAATTCAACTTGTTACTACCTAATGTTCATTTCTAATGCATGAATCGCAAAGCATCAAGAACACTGATTCCGGAAGACCTTACAAAGAAAGGTGAAATCAAATCCTAAATATACTTCCCTCTGTAAGCACACCCCTGACGTGTGAGCTTTACACAGGGCTATGAGTTGGGTAAACCCAAGTTGAACCTAATAGTTCTCATATCACTGAACCCCCTCATAAGACCTTACAAAGGAAGGTGGAACCAAATCCTAAATATAAGGGTAATTTAAATAATATTAATTATGATAGTTCTTTCAAAATTATGTTTTTTGGGATAGTAAATTAAATAGTGCTTTTTAAAGATTTTTAATGTAATGGTTTTTTAAAGAGATTTTTATTTTAATATCAAATTTTTAAAAAATTTAATTTAATGAGTAATCATTTAAAACTTGTATAGATCATATCAAAGATTGTTTTTGCTGATATAATATATTCACTAAATATTACGTGAATATTTATCTATTAATACGTCAACAAAAATAACATTTTGACTTGATTTGTACAAATTTTAAAATATTAATATTAAATTAAAAATTTTCAAAAATATAAATATGTTATCCCTCAAAATTTATATCTTCTATCTCTTTGATGAAGATAAATTAATTCTCTCGTAATAGACATTTCAAAGAGAATGGATGGAGGTATTTTAAAGCAAATTGAATTTCCATGATATTGATATGTGACCCCCCAAGATCGGCGATGCTGATAAGAAGAAGCATTGTGGCCACTAGACGAATTGCAGGACCTCTACTACCGAACAAAGTCGTAAGCATGCCGTGGAAACACCACAATCACCCAACTTTGGCTTGGCCTCTGCTTGCAATTGCATTTTTAATCAATGCATGAGATGAGTCGCTTCAAGCCTAGCAACCCCACATGCTAGGCCGTGGCTTGTCTGTGTGTGGACCGACCATTAAGAAACTTAGTCAATACCTATGACTGCGGTTTTCCAATTTCACACGGAAAAGACAATGCTCCTACATGTCCCAAACGCTTGTAAGCTTAGGTGGGGTGATGTTATGATCCCACTCGTTCAGAGTTTGGCTTTGTGTCGAAGCCGAAGGTGAATTTACCTTTTCGATGCGAACACTCCCAAGTTAGCTGTTCCGAGATTGTAATGCCCTTCGCAAACGATGGTGAGTAGCGAATCGTCTAACGATGTTCTAAACCCAACTCATGTATTATTTGAATTTCGAAAAAATTCAAAACGATACCGCATAATGTAACATATAGTATCACGTGTTGAAAACAATATCGTTTTAGAATCCTTCGAGTTTTTACCAGAAATTCATAGCATGCAACAACATCAACCCAAAAACACCAATTATATCTCAGGCATTTCTTAAGCTTTGTTCATTCTCTTCACTGAGATTAACCAACTTAACAACAACAGGTTGTTTTGGTTCAATTCTTTTCCGCCACAAACACAAGTTGTCGTGATGCTAACTTAGGTGTAATTACGTCGTTATTAATTAGGAAATCTAAGATAGATTTTCTTCGTACTTGTTTCCTATTTACCCTTTGATCATAACGTCATGTGTAACTCTTTAGTTGAACCTTCCTAACCCTACGAATACTTGGCGTTTTCTTCATTTCATTGACCGATTCTGCGTCAAGATTAGGTTTATTACTTTGACTCCTCGGAGTGGGGCAGTTATTGAACGTTGTTTAGTAATCAAGTCGATGAGCAAATCTTCACGCCCATGCCCAAGACTTCTTATCGTGAAATCTCTACGCATCTTAAAATGGCAATCAGTGAGTTAATTGTTGGATGTGTTCATCTTTCCGGCGTATAATTTCGTAACATTTGTTAGCGAATATATAAAACTAATTAGGTAGGTCTTACACAACAGTTTAAGTTATTATGGTGAAATGATTATTGAATATGATATCAGAGTCTTTATAATCAGGGACGGAGCTAAACTAAACTCTAAGGGGGGGTCGAGATTTTTAAAGGTAGGAATTTTTTTTAAAA
>JANZXV010338822.1:0-13226 GCA_027576455.1 Erythroxylum roigii | reverse complement strand
TGAGGGCTCGCCTTTGTGGCTTGAATCGTGGCTAGATTTAGGGTTTTTCGTGAGGGTCAAGGAGTTTAGGAAGCTCGCTTGTGTTCTTGTGCTTCGATTTTGATTCGACCGTTGGGCCTCGGGAACGGGGCCCAACATAAACAATCCCTAAAGTGAGAAGGATTCAACAATGCAGAATGAGGATATGCTTCAATGTGATCCTTGGCGTCGATTTCACCTCTAAACCAGAATAAGGAAGATTAAGCCTCCATAAATCCCAAAAAGGTAAGCTTTCTACCCTTGTCTGTGCCTCCAAAGCGATTTTCCCCTCTTTGGCTGCTCAAAATGTCAATTTATAGCAAAAACTAGGTTTTTGGGTATATACACATTTGGGTGCACGACCATGCATCCAACCATGCAAACTAATAAAATTGCATCATTTGAAATAGTGCAAGCTGTGCAAAACCAAAAATTTCCAATCATACATGCACAACCGTGCATTTTGCATCGCATTGTGAATTCTTCATGTCTTGCATTTTCTCTTCCCATCTTCACTATAATCCAACTCCTTCTTATTCCATAAAGAAAATTGAGTTTGAAATCAAGAGAATGGCTTAAGGAATGTACTTTTAACTCATTTTAGCTCTTGAACTTTCAGGTTGTACCTAAAACCAAATATAAACTAAAATAAGTTTCTTAAGCATTTCATATCACTAATCACTAAATTTTTTAGAGTAAATGTATAAGAAATTAAGAACATACCATTTCTTCCTGATTCTCACTATTTTCTAAAGCTTGAATTCCCTACATTACTACTTTAAGAGTGGTTGGAGCCCCCTGAAACCCCCAACTCGTCAACAACATTATCGTCAAGAATCTTCTTTACCTACTTTACCTCTTTATGTAGGGTTGTAATCTTTTGTCCCTTTAATTTCTAGTAATCTCCTTTCAAGTATATCTTTCCAGTGATTCAAAATTCATTTCTTTGATAAATTAAAAAAGGTCTCCACTGATGTATAACTCAAATTGTATCCTCTAGTAATTGATCATTTTCCCTAGGCAAAAAAAATAAAAATCATTAGGAAGGTCTTTCATCATATCCACGTTGAAATAGAGCCTAATGTATCCTACTTTAAGTTGGGATAAAGTTGCCTTATCCTTACATACCAGCATGATATAACTAACTAAACTACTCAAGTCATTGTTAAACCAATAATCAAGTGGAACCTTATAAAAGTTTATTTAGATTGGTAAATGTTTTTGTTTCACCTCTTTCAATTTAATACCAATTTTCCATATTTGAACGAAAATAGGATAATTTTTGATATGACATGGTTATTGATAAGTGTGAAATGCATCATGTTTTAGATTATAGTTTGATTTTGTTCATTTGTTTGTTCGATTGTTTAGTATGTGTTTTCAGTAGAATTGTGTTAGTTTGTGAATTATTTGTGTTTAAGTGTTTTTATTGGTTACTATAATCATTTGAGCTTAATTATTATATCTTTAAGGTACCTTTATATGTTTGTTAGTGTTTTAAGGTCAACAGCGAAGAACAGAGAAGTTTTGAAAAGACTTGGACTGAAACAACGACCCACAATCATGGCCCATCCTGCTATGATCGTGACAGAAGCGAGGGAGACAACCCACAATCATGGTCAAATTGCCACGATCGTGACAGAAGCATCAAAATTGGCTCACAATCGTGGCCGTCTTGCCACGATCATGACAAAGATATATATTAGATCATCCTTCAACTTTAGAGGTAACTTGTTATGCAATATCACATTGAACACTATAACATACTCCTTAATTTTTTTTAGAGATAATCTCCTTAAAAGAATTTACATATGATGACATCTAAGCTAATTTTTTAAAGAAAGGTATATTATTGTGTTACTTTTTGAAGATATCTAGGAATTTCTTAAAGTTGTCATCATCCTTCCATTTTTTTCAATCTGTGCAGGTATGGAATAGGTGGCATATAAGTTTTGACTGAGTATTATGACTTCAATTCAAGATATACATTAGATGTAGATGAGAACGATTCCATTTTGCTTGTATTTCCTTTGTTCTCTTTCCTTTTCTCAAGATTTTCTAACCTTTCACTTGCTTCTCTTGATCATCATCAAAATCAAGTCTTTTTTTAAAACCTATTTTAGGATTAATGATTAACACTTAATATCTAGGATTCACCCTAGTATTACAACTCTTTGTTTATTTCATGAAAAATTTAAGTGATTCCCGCACCTTAGATTATAAGTGATGGAGAAGGGGTCATTCTTCATAGCTTGTTTCCTCTATAAGTAGCCATGTGATTTGCTTCCTTACAATAACTTGATGTTAGCTTTACATTATTATATTCATATGTAGAATGCCTATACATGCCATACTACCTGCCTCCTTATTGTCTTTGTTATATTTTAGCAACATCTTCACCTAATTTGAAAGAAAAGTTACTTATGATGCTAGGTCTGAAGATGCTTAAACCTTAAAAAGTGAAACTTTTGACTTTACCCTTTCAACCTTATTTGATGAATTTCTATCTAGGGTTTTGATGATCGACTTGACCACCTCAGTAGTCTTTATATATATGGTTCCTTATGTTATAATGTTAACAACATTTTGATATGTACATACGTGTAAGGATACTATAGAAGAGTTATATAACCAGTTGTAAAGAATAATAACAGTGTGGGTACTAGGTAACAAAACCTATGTATCATTCCTAAGATTTGTGTAATGCTTTGCCTTATTTATATATAAACCTTTGAATTTGCATCCTCACTTCAATGGTCTTCTGGGGAGGGAAAAATCATAACATAAAGAAATCATACACTTGGTCTAATTCCTCTAAAGAATCCACCTCAATCAATTGCAGTCAAGTTTTTTCCCGATCTCTCATGTAATACATAAACCAACAAGTCCAAGATCTTCTTTTGTAAGCCCATTTAGTGGAAATGTTTACATAACTTAATAAAATTCTTTATCAAACATGACTATGTCTACCCCAAATGATCCACTAAATGATAGTAGCCATTGAAGATAGACTTGTTTTAACTCGTAGTTCCTCTCCCTTTAACTCAACCTTATAGATGATTAACTTGGTAATAAACACCAACATCTTATTGTCCCTTTGCAAATCTTGTATGGATGCTATTGGTCCATACCAATAAGAATATTGTTTTGAATCACAACCATCTCTTTTCTTCTTATTATTTTTTGCTATTTACAAGTCTACTCAATTTTATGATTTTTTAGAAGTAGGTCACCAAGTTATCACTCCTAGATCTCCTATGTCGTATAAAATTCCTAAAAAATTAAAAGAAAACTAGAATTAAAAAAGCAGTAAGAAAATAGTCTTAGCAATGACAACAAAAACTTGATTGAATCTATCTATACGTGCACAAAATCAATTGTCTAAAGTAATAAAAATTGGATTATTTTAGAGTATCAATCCTATACTACTATGCTTATTAATCATAGCCAAATAAATAACATAAAGAAAAAAGATTTAATGCAAGTAAATAAATCAAGGTAATTAAATAGAAAAATGAAATCAAGATAAAAGATGTTAGGTTCTAAGGTTCACTTATGTGAATTATCATGCAAGATTGATTATTAAGGTTAAAATAACAATTAACCTAACATATTTATACCCTTTCTTATGTCATATAGGTAAATTCAATTAAGAAATTAACACCTCTTACATATGCAGTTAACTTGAACCAAATTTATAAAAATAGTTAATCTATTTAATTATCTTTATAGTTTAAAAATCTCTTCCTTTGAGCCTATAATGTTTATTCTCTTAAAACATATATTATACTTCACCTCTCAATCTTTTATGCAATATTTAAGATTATTTTTATGATGACTAATCACGAACTCAATAATTAAGATCAAAGAGAATAAATTTAATCAAAAAAGAATTCATTATACATTAATAATTGAAATATCCGTCAAAAACCACATCCCTACCCCTAACTAGGTACCTAGCTAATAAACATATTGAAAGCTAAATAAAATAATAATAATCTTAACATAAAAGAAGTAAAGAAGAAAAGATAGAATAAGTTATCACAATTGCATCGAACTTAAGGTTAATCTCTTTCACTTCCTATGTTAAAAGACTTTAAAATAATCACTAAAACTTAAGGTGACTATTATACACCTCCAAAAGCTCCTATAAGAACCCTAAGAAGTTTCTTTATAAATTAAAGTTGCATAAAATGTTCCTAAGATGATTGAAATTATGTTTTTTAAAACATTTTTTGATTGAATATTATATGACTAATGTCAAACATGCTTTCACACTGGTACAATTTTGTTTTGGAACTTCATTTGTAAATTAACATGAACAATATAGGTTTAATATTATAGAACTCAAAAGTATAAGCTTTGGTCTCTCTCTAACTATTTTTCTCTCTAATCTCTCAATAACTTCTTTGACTTTTATACCCCCAAGAAATTTCCATTTTTGGAAATAAATCTCTCTCCCCTGGTTTCTTTCCTTTCTTAAAATGGATCTTCATTTTCTGCTATTGAGGTTCTACCTTAATAGAGAACCTCTTGAAGGCCTTACACATTGAGAAGGAGGTGTTAACTATCCCCTACAACTTGACTTTGGAAGGAAAAAAGATATGGAGAAACTTCTACTATAGTGGTTATGGAAGAGAATGTCAGGGCTGAGCTTTGCAAAGACTCTAAATAGCCTAAAGGAGCATGAAAAAATGAACTATACCTTCAACACAACAAAGGAATGCTCAAACATTTCCAAAAGGTGATGAAGGATGGAGTGCTCACCCATCTCAAAGTAGGAACAAGTACTTAGTCCATAGCATTGGTAGGATTTTTCTGTAATAAAAAACCAATTTTCCCTATTTCCCATGCATGGGCTACTATAAGATGGGCTAAAAAGGGGTTGGAGTAAAATATGTTGATGGATGATGGTTCATTCCTATTCAAGTTCTCTTTAGAAAGCTACTTGAGTGAAATAATTGAGTAAGGTCCATCACATACAGGAGGACATCCAATGTTTATTCAAAAGTGGAAGCTAGGATTATATTGACTAATTTCCTATAAGGGTAAACTTTCATAATGTGCATTTGGAGTTGTGGACAATTTAGTGATTAAGCTTCCATGCTAGCTCACTTGGAAAACCAATTTTTTTGGATTCTTAAACTGCTAATATGAAAAGGATCTGTTTTGTAAAAATTTCTATTAAAATAAGGAGGAACTTGGATTCACCAAATGACTTACTAGTTTTAAAATGGAGAATTAGAGAGAATTGATGTTCCTATCATATGTCCGTGGAAATGAAACCTATCTAACAGAAAATGGAAACCAATAGGGAAAGTCTTCAAACTAGGTTGACATGATGAAAAAGGGTTTAAATACTTAAAAAAGACTCAAAAACTAGCAAGGAAAACCTGACAAAGGAAGAAACAACAATAATTAGTGAAAATGAAGAAATGATAGAAGCTGAGAACAACTCTGGAAATCCTGGATATCATGTGGAAGCTAAAGATTCAATTAACAACTCTAGGAGGAAATCAGCTAGAAGGAAGAGGATGAACAAAACTAAAGGGGATAACCCCTTGATGACAATTCTGTTATGGAATGTTAAAGGGTTTAACAACCATCTAAAAAGAGCAATGTTAAGGAGATTGTTTTAGAACAGAGGTCTTGTATTATATGCTTCTCAAAACTAAAATAAAATCACCACAGATGCAGGATGACCTAAAACTTTTGGGAGAAGAATGGAAAGCTATTTTTAATCATTCTTTACATTACAATGGAAGATTAATGTGCCTATATAAATCAAACAAGATAATTGTTCAAGTAGTTGAGGAGAGTGATCATCATATTCATTTAAAATTCCAAACGGATAGAGTGAATTCATCTTTTGATCTAACACTTGTCTATGATTCAAACTTTTATTTCCAAAGAGACACCCCATAGGAAAATATCTAGCCCATTGAAGTTGTAATTTCAAATCCATGGCTTATAATTAGAGATTTCAACTGCATCCTAGCAGCTTAGGAATCAAATAGAGGAAGAATGTTTAATATGGGAACAAAAAGTGAATTAAAAAGCTTTCTTCAAAAAGAGGATATAGTGTATCTCAGCTTTATTGGCAGACTACTGATTTGGTCTAAAAAATAGCAATTGAATATGCTAATAAGGAAAAAAATTGATCATGCCTTGGTCAATCAAGCTTGGTTAGATCTTTTCTCTCATTCCTTTTCATTTTTTTATGAAAATTTGTTCTCAGATCATTCATGCATCCATATTAAGAATCTCATTGGTTTAAAGACGTATGGAGTTCCATTCAGATTCTTCCATAGGCTAACTCAACAAGAAGGATTCCTAGAAATAGTTTAAAGCTGTTGGAAACAAAATGTTGCAGGATATACATATTACCAACTTATGTAGAAACTCAAGAAGGTGAAACAAGCTCTCAAGTCCTTTTCCAATAATCAAACTAAGGGGATTATTAAAACCAAGTTGAAGCTAAGAGAGGGTCAATAAGCTTGCTATAAACATCCATTCAATAATTTCTTAAGAACGAAAGAAGCTTAAAGTCTTAAATAACGCTAAGAGGCACTAAATTTCTACGTTTCCATCTTAAAACAAAAAGCAAGAATCAATTGGTTAAGGGATGGAGATTCAAACATAAAATTATTTTATGCTTCTCTACAAGCAAGAGGGAATATGAACAAGATTACAGTACTTAATGGCAATTTGGGGAATACATTCTCTAACTAGCCTTCCTTACAAAAGCTTGCTAAGGATTTCTTCTTGAATTTAATGGGAATAAAAGAGGCATTACAAAATGAATTCATCCTAAAATGTTACTTTGATTGTCCCATAAGTCAAGATGTCACAGATTATTTGATTGCTCTAATTATTAATCAAGAAATAAAAAAGTTCCATTTAACTTGCATCCTTGAAAAGAACTAGGCTAGGTAGGTTTTTTACATCTTTCTTTCAGAAAACCTAGGAGATCATTAGCAATCTATTTACAGAAATAGTTCTAGAATGCTTAGCATATCAGAAATGTTGAAGGAGCTATGATAAGTGTCAATTGCATCATGTTTTAGGGCATAGTTTGATATATGATTAGTCATTAATTCAATCATTTAATATGTCTTTACGTTAGAATTGTGTTATTTTTTAATTTTTATGTTTTAAGTGTTTTATGGGTAAGTTTAATTCTTTGAGCTTAAATATTACGTTTTGACGTACCTTAATGTGTTTGCTAGTGTTTTAGGGTCAACATCGAAGAATGACGGAGTTTCGGAGACTTTTGTGTCTAAACAATGGGCCACGATCGTGACAGAAGCTTCAAAATTGGTCAACGATCTTGGCCTACAGGCCACGATCGTGACAAAACCCTAGGGAATGGCCCATGATTGTGGCCTGTATGCCACGATTGTGATAGAAGACTCAAATGTCAGCCACGATCATGGCCTAGATCTAGCAAACGCGCAGACACTCAGAAACGTCAGGTTTCGAGGGATTTTTTGGACCTTTCGAACCTCCAAAATTCCCTAGGGTCACTCAAAACACAATAGGATATAAAAAGAGAGACAAAGAAAGGAGCTTTTGCATTAGCCACCTTAAAAACCCTAGAGCGAAATTATTGAAAGATAGAGGAAGAGAAGAAGGAAGAGAGAAGGGGAGAAGAAGCTAACTTGAAGAACTTCCCGGATCAGGAGGTTTCCCAATGTCGCTGGCTCCCATCATCCATTTAGATTGTATTTCTTGTTTATTTTCAGTTTTATTATTGTATAAAATTGGATTGAACAGTTGATAATAGGATCTAGAATTTTGAGGATGTTCTAAACTCAACTTTGGAATTTTATTCTTGAATTAATGAAAATCAAATTGTTTATATGTTTATTGGATTTTGTTATGGTTAATTAAGTGATTGCATAATTCGATAATAAAATGAGAGGGTGAATCGAATGAAAAATGATTAAATTGGAATAACGAGAGTTAGGTGATTTAATAGAAACCAGAATTAAATTAGATCGATAATTTGTGCGGAGAGAGAATCAAATAAAAAATGATTAAATTGGACTAACAAGAGTTTGGTGATTTAATAGAGACAAGAATTAAATCATATTGGTAATTTGTGCAGAGAAAGATCTCAAATAGGTTTCCAATATTTTATTAGAGAACTTCAGAACTAATTAGGGTTTTGGATAGACTATGAATTGAGAGATTGCAACCCCTATAACCTGATTAGGGTTTATAATTTAAGGTTAATGGTTATAACCCGAGAGAGAGTAATCAACCCTAGGATAGTCTAGAACCAACAGTCCAATAATTCATAATCGGTGATAGTATTGAATTATCTTATATTTTATTATGCAATTACATGTGATTTCAATCCTATTTTTAAGATAAAATGTTTGAATTTTGTTCAATTTGTGTTGACTACTAGGTTGGATATGTTGATATATTTTTGAGACCGAAAAGACAAGATTTTCTAAAGCAAATTGAAGCACAATTGTTTGCCTAGAAAAAATTTAAATTTAAATTTGTTTTGTGTGGTGTGTTTCATGCATGCGTTTATGCAGCGTATTCTTTAAACATATGTGCAGCGTTTAAGGAGAAAAAATGCTAGAGAGCGCAACACAGGAGGGTTTTTAAGAGAGCCAAGAACTTAATTGTCTTGTCAATTGCTACAGTGTCAGCACAGGGAAATAAAGGAAGAACGAAAGCTAGTTGACACTGCTAGAGACTATTAGACAAGCACAGTAAAAAAGGTATTATCGGCGCAAACATTAAAAGGGAGAGCAAAATGTGAAGCTGTTGAGTAATATAAGGTGATGCTGGACATCAACAAAGAAGAAGCGAGAGGGCGACGCTACAGGGACACTACAGTGTAGGAGACATTGGAGCTGTTGGAGACTAATTGTTCCTACATTTTAATTGTCCCACCGTGATCATTAAAGGGAGAGTAGGGTAACATTATATTGCCATATTACATGTCATATATGACCTATTTTTGGAGCATAAAAATGAAAATGGTAGGCTAGTTTTCTGACACTGGTTCAACGGGGATATCGAGGCCAAGTCATAGTTAAGCTATTTCTGGCATTTTAAAGTTGTGATTTATTTTCTAATTGTTGTGATGATGATATTGATTTGGATGGTTTTGGGATTAATGATCTTAATATATTATTTTGATTGTTTTATTTCAAACCTATTGCTAAAATATTGATTGTAATCCATAATTGTTACTTATGATATTTATGAGTGGCATCTAATGATCGTTAATCGTTAAGAACAACAAGACTTAGGTTAGATAACCTGAGCATGTGAGGTTACTACTATTATTGATTGTTTTCTAATTCGTAATGCAACTACCAAATTGAATCTAGAGATCGTATCCTAGGTTATTCAATGGTTAAGTTTAATTAATGATCGTATCTTGATTAAATTCAACCTAAGGAAAAATCGAGATTTGTAGAGCATTCTATTAGTTTTAGATCAATAGAATTGTAAAGACTTTAGAATGAAGGAATATGCTTGATTGTGTTTAGGCCGAGATTGACCCTAGAACTGGACCTTACTTATACTCAACACTTTTCTCATTTTCGATTATTTGTTTTAATTTATTTTTGATAGTTTACTTTTACTTTAATTTTCTAAATCATTTGAAACTAAAAACCCATATGCTTTCCTTACAACAATTAATTTCATTACGGAAGTTAACCGAATATTCCCTGTGGATTCGATCCCGACTTACCATAACTGCAAATTTTAGTGTGCAGAGTCAGGTAAATTCTGCAGTGCACTCGACACGCACTGTCAAATTTTGACGCCGTTGCCGGGGAGTGTGGTAGCTTAATTTTTGAATTTGATTTTAGTTGGTGTTTTGTGAATATATTTGTTTATACTCATTCTTTTTGTTACTCGTTAATTTTTAATTGTCCATTAGTTTTGGTGCATGGTAGTGATCAGATCTCCTCGTAGAGAAATTGAGCAACTTGATCCGGAGATTGAGAGAACACTACAGAGATTACGTAGGGAAGCAAGATCATCTTTAGTAGACAAATTGGAAGCAGAATCTGATGACACAATGGCAAATCTGAGAACTCTAAGGGAGTTGGCTGCACCCGATTTAACTCATAAACCATTATACATAACATTTCTAAATTTTGCTGAACATGTTACCTTTGAGTTAAAATCTGGATTAATTCATTTATTGCCTAACTTTCAAGGCCTTGCAAGTGAGGATGCACATAAGCATCTTAAGGAGCTCGATGTGGTGTGTTTGAGCATGAAGCCCCACGGGGTGACAGACGAGCAGATGATGTTGAGGGCCTTCCCATTCTCACTCAAAGATGCAGCAAAAGATTGGTTATTCGATTTACCAGCTAGAAGTGTGAACACTTGGTTGGAGATGAAGAGGTTATTTTTGGAAAAATATTTTCCGGACTCAAAGACAGCAAGTATTCGAAAGGAGATATGCGGTATTAAGCAACACAATGGGCAGTCTATTTACGAATACTGGGAGTGATTAAGAAGTTATGTGCCAGTTGCCCACATCACAATATACCAGAGCAAATTCTCATCCAATATTTTTATGAAGGATTGCTGCCAATGAAGAGGAGTTTGGTTGATGCGGCAAGTGGTGGAGAACTTTTCGAGAAGACTCCCATTCAAGCTAGGATATTACTTGAGTAGATGGCCACTAACACCCAATAATTCGGCACTCGTAATGATGTTCGATGAGTAAATGAGTTAAGCACTTCATCCATTGAACATCGTTTAGATGAACTAACATCTTTTGTAAGACAAATTGCAGTTGGACAGGCACAAGTGAAAGCGTGCGGGATATGTTCAAACACAAGTCATCCAACTGACTAGTGCCCAGCTTTACAAGAAGGGAGTATGGAGCACGTGAATGCTGCAGGAGGGAACTTCCCGAACCAATACAACCCATACTCACAAACGTATAACCCAGGTTGGAGGGATCGCCCCAACTTGAGTTATGGAGGGAATCGACAGAAAAATCACTTCCAGAATCGGCCACAAGGGCAACCAGGATTTCAACCAAGGAAACAAAAAGCACAGGGTGCTCCTTCTTCCAGTTCAGGTGCGTCTTTAGAAGAAATTATTAACAAACTTGTTGCTACCAATTTGAAATTTTAATATGATATGAAAGCAAGCCAACAGAACATGGAATACCAAATGAGTCAAATGGCAGTAAGGCTTAATCACCTAGAATCGCAAAGTGGAGGAAAATTTCCATCACATCCTAAGGTGAACCTAAAGAATGTCGGTGCCATAACCCTGATAAGAAGAAAGGAGATTGAAGGTTCTAAAAGGCCCCAACAAAGATTGCTATCGAGGAAGAGATCGAGAAGGAATTAGAAAAGGAAGAAATTTCATCCTCAAGTATGAAGGTAAGTGTCGAAAGTCCCAATATTACTAAAACTAACCCTCCACCTTTTCTGAGCAGATTAACAAGACCAAACAAGGAGGATAAGGATAAAGAGATATTGGAGACTTTTTGAAAGGTAGAAGTCAGCATACCTTTGCTCGAAGTAATCAAGCAAGTGCCAAGGTACATCAAATTCCTTGAAGAACTATGTACGCATAAGAGGAAATTGAGGGGTGATGAGAAAGTGATGATGGGTGAGAATGTATCTGCAGTATTCAGAAAGAAGATGCCTCCAAAATTACGGGATCTAGGTATGTTCACTATTCCTTGCAAAATTGGTACTACTGTGATCAGTAGAGCAATGTTGGATTTGGGTGCTTCTATTAATGTGATGCCTCATTCTATTTATGCTTCTTTGAATTTAGGCCCTTTGAAAAAAATGAATGTAGTCATCCAATTGGTTGATCGCTCTAATGCTTATCTTGATAGTGTGGTTGAGGATGTTTTGGTGCAGGTGAATGAGTTAGTGTTTCCTGCAGACTTTTATATTGTAGATACGAATGATGACACCTCATACAATTTGATACCTATCTTATTGGGGAGACCATTCCTTAATACGGCTCAAACTAAGATAGATGTTTGTAAAGGCACCCTCACAATGGAATTTGATGGGGAAGTAATTCATTTCAATATTTTTTATGCCATGAAACATCCTCTTAATGATCATTGTGTTTTTTTTTCTGTTGATGTGATCGATCCTTTGGTGCAAGAAATGTTTAAATTAAGTTACAGGGATCATTTGGAAATAGCTTTAACTGAGGATATGGAAGTAGAGGCTAACACTGATGTTGAGATGGGAGAGGAGATTAGGGAAATGACAGCCACCTTGGACTCATCAGAAAGCTCTTCAAAAAGGTATGATTTGGCTTCTATTCAACTACCTAAAGCTTACCAGAAGTTGTTACCATCTGATGTGCAGGCCTCAGAATTGGAATTGAAGCCACTCCCTACAAATCTGAAGTATGCCTATTTTGGAAATAAACAGACTCTTCAAGTTATCATTTCGGCGGAGTTGACTTCAATGCAAAAGGAGAGGCTGGTTCGAATGCTGAGGGAGCATAAGAAGGTAATCAGGTGGACCATCGCAGATATCCAAGGGATAAGCCCTTCCATATGCATGCATCTCATTTTGTTGGAGGATGATGCAAAATCTACTAGGAAAGCTAAAAGTAGGCTGAATCCTCCAATGATGGAAGTTGTGAAGAAGGAGGTATTGAAGCTTCTTGATGCTAGGATTATCTACCCCATTTCTGATAGTAAATGGGTAAGTCCTGTCCAAGAAGTCTGAAATCACCGTTGTGACAAACAAGGAAGGTGAGATGATTCCCACCCGAGAGAAAACCAGGTGGCAAGTATCTATTGATTATAGAAATTTAAATGTTGCTACTCGTAAAGATCAATTTCCCCTTCCTTTTATTGATCAGATGCTTGAGAGATTGGCTGATTATGACTATTATTGCTTTTTAGATGGCTTTTTAGGTTATCTTTAGATCCCAATCGCACCAGAAGATCAGGAGAAGACCATATTTACACGCCCATTCGGTACATTTGCCTACCGAAGAATGTCATTCAGATTGTGTAACGCACCTGCCACATTCCAAAGGTATATGGTAAGCATATTTTTGAATTTGTTGAGAAGATTATTGTGGTATTCATGGACGATTTTAGTGTGTACGAATCTTCTTTTGATGAATGTCTTAAGAATCTTTCCATTATCTTTGAACGATGTGTAAGTGTAAGTCGTGTACAAGTCGACTTGTACAATGAGTAAGTCGACTTA
>JANZXV010338766.1:0-13235 GCA_027576455.1 Erythroxylum roigii | reverse complement strand
CATGAAATTCTTCCAACAATTAACCTCAATTCATATGGCTCCTCATATTCAATAACATCCTATTATTCACCACACATTCTATCATTCTTTTCCATAGTATCCCACGCATACATATATATACACATTAACGATAGCTCACATTCAAAGTTCCTCAACTCATCAACCTTACTTAAATCCTCCAACATCATTAGCAATATTTTCCAAATTCAACACTAATTTCCTTATTTACCAATTCTGATGTCCAATCGAAGTTCGGGGTCCAACAGTAACGATACGTACATTCTTGAAAATACCAAAGATACTCTTAGAAAATAAGGTCTAAAATATATAATTGTTCAAACTACAATTTGACAACATAATTGGATGCATATCAAATTTGACTTGAGTTCAAGTCTAAATGCAATTGTTTCTCCTCTTTATATCCCTCTTAGGACATAAGCAAAGATGAAGTAATTCTATTCTCACCATTCCATTACAATTCTTTTATTTGAAAGTCAATTTTTGTCTAACAATTACACTAAACAATTATAGATCTTTATTAGTTGCCTAGCCTTATTATATAGATATTTTGCCTTTTACTATGTAAATGGCAATACCAATAAGGAATTAGCGTTTGTATAATTTGAAAAGGTATATAAAATTAATCACATATAGTTATTATCTTTTATAATACTTAATTAAACTTTTTTTTATTACATTAGGTATCCCGGCTTAGCCAGACTAATCTTAAGCCCCTACAATCCCACCCAAAGAGCCTAGAAGACGTAAATCTGGAATCCCAAGATCCCTCAGGTTCCTACGTAGCCTGTACACTTCTGCGCACAAGGAGTCTTCAAATACTTGATTGTTCAGCTGATGATTGATCACTAGCTCCCCCTACTCAGCATCAGGTTCCCATCAGCCCCCTTGTTCCCTAGTAGCTCCAACTCCCACACTGCCGCTGGAAGCAAGACGTCCGTAATTGATCCGATCAAGGAGCTGTGCCCAGGGGGCTAGAGGATCATCAATAGGAACATGCCTATTTCCCCTCTTTTGGCGTGACTCGAACTCAAGACCTTTTTAGGGGAGAGTCTTAAGTGAGGAATCTGGACCAATTGGTCCACCCCTCTACCTTTGCCTTTGCTTTTACATCTACCTCTCATTATACCTCTTTCTCTTCCTCTGATTATCGGTTCTTGATCTTTACTATTATCTTATCTAATGACTCCATGTGCATGTGCTATGGTAGTTGATATAGTTACGTTGTCTGTGATACTTAGACTTACTGTTTTTGTTTTGCTAATGTTAGTGATGAATGACCAATATTTCATAAAACTAATCACTAATTAGATGATGGAAATAGTAAAATCTATGTTAGTTATAACAAATATTATTATCTATCTTACATGTGAGCATTTTTGCACGATCTTTGGTTATACCTTTGTTGTCCATATTTAGGATAAGTCATTCTCTTTTCACATCTTTTTCATTCTCCATAACAATAGACACACCATCAATAGCAATAGGCACACCATTGTCATTCTCATTTAACATTACAATGTTTTTATTTACTGTAGCCTCTATCATCCACATTATTCACTCTCACAACAAGTAATTAATCCTTTATATAACCACTATCTTCTTTTTCACAATTTATTGGAATCATATTACCAACAATCCCATCATCCACATTATTTTCTTTTGATGCTTTTATTGCATTATACTCATATTTAGAATACTCTTTTATGATTTAAATTAATAGAAATTATATCATTTGTTTGGCCATCATCTTTAATTTCATGTAACCACTTTTTGATGTGAACTCATCTAGGATTATATTTGGTTTACATGTATATAATCCCTTAGTTATATGTGGTTTACATGCATATAACTAAGGGATTAAACAAATTTATGAACCCTTGTGGGGTAAGACTAGCATGATATGGATTGTATAAGAGTGATTAAGTCCTAAGAGCGTATTACCTTAGAGGTTAATTTGGGGGTTGTAGGAAGTGAATATGGAAAAGGTTCAATATGCAGCTAGAATGTTGATTTAAGTATGAATGAATTTATGGGAAAAGTGGTGGTACATGGAATTTTTGTATGAGTTATGGTTTAAGGAAGGTATGTACAGAATTTCATTGAAAATCTTATTCAAAGAATGAGGGTGTATGGGTTAGAAATTGGCATACTTGATTTTTGAATTGGAATATTATAGATTGTGCGTTGTAAATGCATGTTGGGTTAATTGAGAATAGACATATAGTTTGGAGAACAAAATTGAGCTGTGGTTACTGGTGGATATAGAAGTGTAATTTTATTGCAAGAATGACCCTTCTTTCAAAAGGGGGATATCCATTTTATAGGGGAAATTCTACCAAATTTTCAATAGGCTCCTTATATAGCTCATGACCTTCATTGATTATAATATTTCATGGCAATTGTTTTAATATATCCCGCTTTGTAAAATGTGAGTGCATTTGGGAATTAGTTGTAGGATCTCATTTGTTGGCAGTACTTATATTTTCAAGGAGATTGAAGAGAAGCTTTAGCAGGTATTAAAATGACATTCATATCCTTATAACTATGGATTTCAGCAATGATTTTTCACACATGGCGAATGACATTTGAATCAGTTTCTATATTTCTCATTCTAGGTCCGTCATCATCATCTTCTTTCACGTACTTCAAGAAAATCCTTCTACCGTTTAGTTGAGGTTAGTGATTTTGTTTTTTACTACATTTTCTTGAACTTACCTTTATTTAGGTATTTGTTTGCGGGTTGAACTTCCCATCTGAACTTCCTGTATTTTTAATTGAAATGGCTTGCCTTATGTGAAACTTGTTTGTGTTATGAACTTCGGTTTATCATTGAATTAATATAGGATGAGTTTGAGCTATATTATAGTTCCAATATAATGATATGACATCTAAGTTATTCATTTATGCTATATGAAATGATTAGCTTTTCTTTACTTTTCATGTGCAAATTTTTACACGTATCTTTTTAAAATTGTATATGTTAAAACAATTTATTAAAATAAGTATTCATATTTTTATGAATACTTATGAAATTTGACACTAGTACATATTTAATATAGGAGTTTTAACATTAATTATCTTCTAACATATATGATTGCAAACATATATGTTTGATGTTAAGTTTACAAATATTTTAGATCTCAACCCATAAACCTCAACCCATAACTTGTGATCCATAGTAACTGTGAGGCTTATCGGTGAAAAATACGAGGAGTCTAGGGGTCACAACGCGAACTTGTGATCTTGATTCACATGTCTTATCTTAGATATTTGAAATTTTTGGCTAACATGAATGATACTAACTATGGATTCACTGTTAACAATTGTCCAGAAATGAGTTTTCGAGATAGATCTTGGATGTATAGACGATTAACCAGCAATGGTTTCATTAATCCTGAATTTGTTGAGGGGGTGGAAGCTTTTATTCATTATGCATGTTCTCAACTTGCATATATGGATGAGCCAAAGATCAGATGTCCATGTAAAAAGTGCAAACATAAATGTTTCCTTACTATTGATGAAGTTAATGGGCGTTTGCTGAGAAAAGGGTTTGTCCCCAATTATTTTGAGTGGACACGACATGAGAAACTCGGCATTTTTAGCACCTCAAGGGGCAATCAAGCAAAATCGTCTATCAACCTAAATGAGTATGAAGGGGGGATTGGATTTACAACAAATTAGGTGGAAGAAACCGCAAATCCATACATGCGAATGGTTTATGATGAGTCCGATTATACCTTTGAGGAAAATAGGAAAAATCTTGAAGAAGAACCTAACCTACAAGCAAAACAGTTTTTTGACTTACTACAGTCAGTTGACCGAGAATTGTGACCAAATTGTGAGACAATGACCCAATCGTCTTCAATTGCTCGAATATTGAACGTAAAGTCTGAAGGGCATATTTCGAGTCGTAGTTTTGATAAAATTCTTGAATGATACAATGAATCATTGCCTGCTAATCATATAATGGTTACTAGTTTTTACAATATGAGGAAACTTATTAGGGGTCTTGGTTTGTCTATTGAAAAGATTGATTGTTGCAAATTGAGATGTATGTTGTATTGGGAAGATGATGTGGACTTAGAATAGTGCAATTTTATGGTCAATCTAGGTTTAAGCCTAGAAAGCGTTCAATGAAATAGAAATTAGTACCATGGAAGCGGATGTATTATTTTCCGCTAACTCCGAGACTTCAAAGACTTTATGCTTCTAATGTTACTGCATCTTACATGAGATGATATGTTGAATACGAACAAGAAGATGGAGTAATGAGTTATCCACAAGATGCACTGGCATAGACGCATTTCAATCACACCCATCTTGATTTTGCAATTGAATGTCGAAATGTTAGGTTGGGATTGTCGACGAATGGATTCCAACCTTTTGGTCAATCCGGGCAGCAATATTCATCATGGACAATCATAGTGACTACTTATAATTTGCCTCCTTGGATGTGTATGAAAGAGGCATATATGTTCTTGACAGTGATTGTGTCAGGGATTACAAATCTGAAGCACAAAATTGATGTTTTCGTACAACTATTGATATCTGAATTGCAGCATCTGTGGGAATATGGTGTTCAAACATATAATGTCTCTCTGAAACAGAATTTTGTGTTGAGGGCGGCGTTGATGTGGACCATTAGTGATTTTCCAGCATTTTCCATGTTATCTGGATGGAGCATAGCTGGATAATTGGCTTGTCCTTATTGTGGCAATGATTCTGATGCATTTTATCTTTCAAACGGTAAAGTATGTTGGTTTGTCAATCACAAGAAATTTCCTCCTTAAGATCATCCATTTAGGCGCAATAAACATAAGTTCATTAAGAATAGGATGGTAAAAACACCTCCTCCTCCTCTAAAAGCTGGTTAAGAGATTTTGCAAGAGATTGAGGAATTAGGCTTGCTAAAGTAACAGAATTTGAAGCCGATGAAGTTAATACAAGTATTAGTCAAAACTTTGGTTAGAGAAGACGAAGCATATTTTGGGATTGCCATATTGGAAAACGAATTTGATACGACATAATCTAGATGTGATGCATATTGAGAAAAATATTTTTGACAACTTGTTCAATAACATTATGAACATTGAAGGGAGGACAAAAGACAATGCAAAATCACGAGCTGATTTGCAACTTTTTTGTAGAAGGAATGAGTTACATAAAGATCTTCGCACCGGTAAATATCCGAAAGGATGTTACACTTTGGACAAAAGACAAAAGGAGCTTTTGTGTGAATGGTTGAAAAGTCTAAAATTTCCTGATGGTTTTGTTTCAAACTTGGCTAGGTGTGTAGACCTGAGGAAGTACAAACTATTTGGAATGAAAAGTCATGATTGTCATGTATTTATGCAAAGGCTAATTCCAATTACATTTCGGGAGTTGCTACCAAATAAGGTTTGGGAATTAATAACAAAATTAAGTATGTTTTTCAAAAGTTTAACATCATCTGAATTCAAGTTGGATGAAATGGAAAATCTAGAAAAGGAAATTCCAGTAATTTTTGCAAGTTAGAAGAGATTTTTCCTCCAAGCTTTTTTGACTGTATGGAGCATCTACCTGTGCATTTAGCACACGAGGCAAAACTAGCCGGACCAGTTCAATATCGATGTATGTATCCATTTGAGAGGTAAGTCAACAAACATTATCGCAATAACCATATTCTTATGTTTTTACTACAAAATTGTAATAACCATTTTCTCCAATATAGGTATTTGCATCACTTGAAAAAAAAAAGTGAAAACTAAGGCCAGAGTTGAAGGATCGATATGTAATGCTTATTTGGTGGAGGAAGCTAGTACATTTTGTAGACATTATTTTAAGCCACATGTTCACACAAGAGAAAGAAAAGTTTCTCGTAATGACGATGGGGGAGGAACGAGTGATGTTGATGGTAATTTGTTCATTTTCACATATCTTGGACGAACATATGGACGTCTATAAGAATGTTAACAGAGGAAGATATTGAGGCTGCACATGGTTACATTTTATTGAACTGTCAAGAGGTTCTACCTTTCGTGCAGTAAGTTGAACATGCTTATTTCTTCCTTTAAATTTCTTTGTTGTTCATTACTGAAATACATAATAATGTATTTAGATTATATGAGGTATTGTTACGCAAGATAATTCCGGACAACACACATGATGATATAAATAAAGAAGTTGGAAGACACTTTCCTCGATGGTTCGAGAGATATGTAAGTTTTCACTTACAAATATTCTTATAGTTTAATACCATATTTAAGTGTTCTCATGACATAATACATTAATGTTATGATAATTTCTTTTATGTAGGCTTTAGAAAATCCAATAGAGAATAAGTTCATTTGTGATCTTGCAAAGGGACCTTTTCGAACTGTTAAATCGTATCCGATCTATTTCGTGAATGGATATAAATACCATGCATAATATCATGGGCATAGCATGGCAATAATAAATAGTGGAGTTGCTATAGAAGGAGAATTGATGGATTATTATGGTAAAATTATTGAAATACTTGAAGTTGAGTACCCTACTTTGCCAATTAAGTGATGTGTGATATTTAAATGTGACTGGTATGATCCGACTCCAAATGTTGGAACAAAAGTACATAGCAGATAAAATCTAGTTGAAATCAACTACCAAAAAAGATTGAGACAATTCGAACCTTTCTTGTTGGCAATGTAAGCAAAACAGGTGTGTTATGTCCCTTTTCCAAGCTTACGACGCGATAAGACATATTGGTTGGCGGTTTGCAAAGTTAAACCTAGAGGTGTTTTTGAATCACATGGAAAAGGAGAGGAGAGAACTGAAAGTGAAGCGTTTCAGGAAGATGTCACTTTTATAAATGCATCTGTCATATATGAAGATAATGAACCTTTGAACGATCCGTCTAACGTATATTTTGAAATTTCATCTGAAGAGGATGACAAGGGTCAAAGATCTGAAGAGGAGCCAGAGTTTGATTCTTATTCTTCCAAAGAAGAAGATGATTATAATTTACAATTAAGTTATGATAATGATTAAATTGTGTTTGTAATTGAATATTTTAATCAACGTCATAAATTATTTGTTGTCCAGTATATTATGTACAGTATTTCATTGAAAATCTTATTCAAGGAATGTCGACATGGCAACTGGTTCTGAATGGAAATAATTCCTTTCGTTGGGAGGAATGTGGCAAAATTGTCCCAACCCAAGGAATAAACAATGAGGGAAAAATCACCACTTCATATACTAAGGATCGTTTGCCTTTTGTGGCCGATCTTCTACTTCAAAGTGTTTAGTATGATCTGGACAACGTCTCTTTCCTTATTATGTACATCTCATTTCCTTTGATGATTTTATTATATATACTCTCATTTGATGGTATATACTATATGTTTCCTTCAATCTTGAACATGACATGTATGCCAATAGAGGCAAAAGCGATGTCACAACGGTCTTTAAAGGATTGGGGAGATCAGTTCTTTTGGAAAATTTGTCAATTCCACAAACCTCGTCTGGACATTCACGTATGCATTAATATCCAGTTTTGGTTGTATTAACGGTTTTCTAATATGACCTTATGAAAGTTCTACACTTATTGTCTTTTAGTTAAATCTATTCTCGCTAGTAGTTCATTTGGAGAGTTAGTCTTCCACACTAAGAGTGGAGACTTATTCACTGTATCCTCTTCAAGTTTAGCTATAGCGGAAATGTTATTGCAAGAAGGTGTTCAAAAGCCTACACCTGAGGGAAGAAGAATCACTGCTTCAATTGGTACGTTTGAACATGCCAAGACACTTCTCGGGAATCCAGATATCGGGAACTCATTTACCTTTACCGACTCCCATGTCACATGGAATCAAACAAATTAATTATATCATTTTGATTTATCGATGCAATATACTAGACTCAGCTTTAAATTTGATTTCTTGTTGTATCTGTAAAGACTCATTTACCTTGTTATATGTCATTTTCATCGTTTGTACATGAATATGATATTAAACAAATCACCTTATTTCCTTTTCCATATATTGTGTAAAAGATTGAATAAAAATTCTATTATAAGTAGAAATATCGATAAACAATGAATTTCAGGAAAAAAATTATGGGACTAAAGAGACAGCCTGAGGTAAGGCGACCCAGGTTTAGAGGCATGTTCGGAGATACTTACTGTAAGGGTAGATCCTCGCAGTCTGCGGCTCGCACTGACTCACCTCCTCCCCCTCCAGGGCCCACAGTTGCAGATGAGGCATCACCTACTACTCGTCATGCTGCACCATCCCCATCCCCAACTCATATCTCATCCAATACCGCTTTATCGGATGGAGGAGACGTCCACCAGCTTGGAGCTGAGGGACCTGACGGAAGAAAGTACATAACAATTGTGAACAGTTTGTAAGTGAAATCACATTAATCACTATTTGTTTTTTATTAAGTTATATATTTATCACTTTTTTCATTGTATAAAATAACTTATTATATTAGGTTGGTTCCGTCTAGATCATGTTCCAGAAATATGATTTCTAAATTTAAAGAAAGGATTAATCTTGAGGGTTATGTGTAGAAGAATATCTCTCAGGTGACAAAGGGATTTTACTTTCAGGAGTTTGAGATACAATTGTGATTTATTTTCTCTTTATATTGATTTATATACACTAATTAAATAAATATTATTACATTATAGTAGTTTAAAATTTTTTTATTCTTATTTCAGAAAGAATTTTTTTGGAATTCTGGTCTCGACACCATCATATATAGATAATGGGAGAGTCGAGCTCATACACATTATCCAGACTTTATTGGTACGATATGCAAGGCGGGTGTACGACTACCTTGTATTTTGGAGCAAATATGGAGTCATTGGTAGGAGTATTGGAGAAGCCCTGAGGTAATGTCCATCTCAGGGGGTAACTCCACCAACAGACGTGGAGGCCCGGGGAGAGAGAGTCTTCCCGTACATACGAAAGGATCAATAACCCACCACAAGCATGCACAGAGACTTGTAAGTATCTAAACTTCACACTTATTTTGTAAATGTTTTACTTTGCTGTATTATAGATAATGGTAATGGTATAAATGTCTGGTGCTATATATGGTTGTGTTGAGTTTTTTTATTTGTTCAATAGGGGGTGTCCATTTTATAGGGGAAGCTCTGTCGAAATTTTCTTAAAATGTAGTTCACATCTAACAATATAGGTTAAATATATAGGAAAAGTATTTAGGCATTCCTCCTACACCTACTCAGCTATTTTTGCACACTTGCACGAAGAAGCATGACGGTGTGACATTCGTTAACAACCGATGTAGAGAACTGAATGTATGTAAAATTAATGCATTATTATTATTTCTTAATAATAATCCCTTACTAATGTAAACATTGCTTCCTAATAGGTTCAAATACAACAAATCATTCAGTGACAATCTCAGAAGGAACAACCTGTTGATGAGACTCAGATGTATCTTGATGTTGTCGGTGGTAGGGACCGTTATGGACAGATATTTGGGCTAGGTTCATTTGCGAATGCATGTTATTCGCAATCCTCCATGTCTAGTACAGTAACGTCTAATAGAGCAGCCAACACGAGTGAAGTCACTGAGCTTCAGACATGTATGCAGACATTGATGGAGTAGATGGCTCAGCTAAGACAGGAGATGGCACAATTGAAGGGGCACGGTAGCAGCTCAGAGCACTCGTGATCACCAGCACATTAGGAATTTTGTAGTCATTTGTTTTCAATTACAACGACTTATTATGCACACTGTAATCTTTTTATTATCAATTAAGAAACTTTTAACTTTATATCATCAATTAACTATCTGTTTAAACAAATTAAATATATAAACAAATAAATTTATTATGCACAGATAATTCATAACTGTTGAAATTATGCATTTTTCATAAGATCATCAAATACAAATTCATGTCGGGATTTTTATAAAAAAATTCTTACTTTCAATTACCGACGAAAAGTAGACCGTCGAAAAATTGTGAACAATTATCGACGGAACACTATAAACCGTCGGTAAATGTTTGCCTTATTTACCAATTGTTCTTCTTCATTCGTCGCTAATTGTTTGCAATATTTACCAACCATTCTTCTTCTTCTGTCGATAATATTGAATATCTCAACGACAATTTACCGAAGGTTATATCTGTCCGTCGGTAAAATATACCGACGGAAAGACATAAAAATTTCATCGTTAAATTTACCTACGGATGTATTAATGACACCTTTGTCAGTTGTTTTATTCCATCGGTAATTATTATTACCGACGAAATGTTACCGTTTACTGGCGGTTTTTTCCATCGGTAAACAGTTGATTTCTTATAGTACACGTTATATTTTATTTTATAAAAAAAAATCAATCTCATAGACTAAAGTATAGGGATGCTTAAACAAACAAGTGAGTGTATGTTAGAGAACAAGTTCACCAAACTGACCCCATATGAGAAATCTATTTGAAACATTACTTGTATGTCTATGAAAATTCTCATTGTGATGATTGTATACATGATCCTTTGACTTGAGATCTTCAAAGTTATCTCATATATGGATTGCTACGTTTTAATATTACTTATGACCTATTCTAGTCAAGGATAGCTCATTCAGTAGTCGTTGCATGTAACATGAACTATATGGAAGTAGTTGAGTGATCAATATAAGATTTATCACCCTAAAGTAATTAGGAAGAATATTCTATTATTCTCGATTAATATTGATTCAATATGGAAGTAGTTGAATGACACTTTGCCAAATAGTTTACGAATATCAGTAATTGTATCAATTACTAGTGATGAGCGATAATATGATTGAACTCAAAGAGAATATACATTAATTTCATGTTCTATGTCTAATTGGAATATTAAGTGATGAAATGATTAAATTATATGAAAATCATGAATGGAAATGTTAATCAAAACTATTTTGACATTTCTAAATATTTGAGTAGTTATAATGTGTTGCTAGGCATAACAATTAGGCTTGGGCCCGGCCATCCCTGGCTCGAAGTCAACAGGCCCGGCTGAAGTTGACCGGGCCTCAAGCTAGGTTTTCTAGGCCCAATCAATCCTTGGGTTGGGTTCAAGCTCCGGCCTGACAAGTAATTACAAAAAGGCATCATTTTGAAAATTTAAAAAATAAACAAAGTAGAGTCGAGATTGGGCCCCGGCTCTAGTCTAGCAACCTCAGACCTTGTCGAGCCCCGGACAGTGCCCGGGCTTGAATGTTAGCCAGCCTAGCCCTACCCGACCCATTGTCATTCCTATGTGTTGCTAGACGTCAATCATGATCCATAGTTATAAATTGTTTAATTAAAGAATTAAAGATAAATTAAAGAATTTTAATTTATCTATTTCTAAATATGATTTAGGGTTATAATTTATTTTCAATGGGAACTTAATGAGTTACACATAAAGAATGAGTTGAATATAAAAAAATTTTATAATCAAATTAGACTTGATTGTAAAGTTTTAGAAACTTTATGATTAAATATAAGATATTTAATAAATAAAGATTAGTATGAGATATTGAATCTTATTTAAGCATAATTGGGTATTAAATAAAATTATTTTTAATTTTAATTGAAGTTTAATTGAAGTTAAATTTTAATTTCAATTAAGTTACTAAAATGTCCAAAACATATTATAAATATGCTTAAGTTCTAAGGATGTTAGCATTCCTTTCATAATTCTCTTTGTAATAGTTATACAATTCTCTCGACATATTATGTAGATACCATTAAAAGTCAGACACTTGTGCAACTATAATGGATTAGATGACCCAATTTCGGATTGAATTTAAGTGAACTTGTCTTCAAAAAATCAATTACAAAAAAAGTTTTCTATTTATTTTGTTATTTGCAGGATTGGATCCTATCATAATTTCCCAACAGGGGTGTCAAAATCTTCTTTTAATTTTATAATTTGATTAAATTACTTTATTGTAGCTTAAAACTTGTTTTTGATGAATTCTCAAATATTGATTGGAGATTTATTCAATTAAGGTTTGGTTTAATTGAATGTTCCAAATATATTTTTTGAAAAAAATAAAATTTGTTGCCTTGCGTAGGAGTTTGCAAGCTCCCATATATCTTCAAGTTTATTGTGTTATGAAAAAGTAATTTATGTATACCTCAGCTTAGTTCTGAAAAAAAAAAACCAAAAGTGCATGCCTTTATTTATAAATCAGATTCAAAAATACAAATAGAAACAAAAATCGCATACTCCCATAGGCTTGTTTTGCTTTTCTGCTTTTGGACTGTGTCTGTTGAATCTAGTTTGAATGGTTACGTTGTTTCTGGATTGGGTTGTGTTTGTCAAATAAAATGTGATTGGTTATTTATTTGTATAATGGATCTCCGTAGTGCTAGTTGCTGACAGTGAAGGAGTCAGAAATTTAAGATAAAAGGACCTAAATAAAATATAGATTTTATAAAAAATTTCATATCAAAACTAAATAAAAAACAAAATTTTATTAAGAATATAAAATAGTTAAAATTACAATAATACTCGCCTACTTTTTATATATTGAAATCTTTTCATAACAAGATTGTTGTCAATATTTGCAGATATATCTCTTTCAATGTAACACACTAAACAATAATTCAATAGGTCATCTCCCATTTTATTACGAAGTGAATTCTTGATAATTTTATTGCGGAGAAAGTTCTTTCACTGTGGCTGCAACAACTGGTAAAAGCAATGCTATGACATCTTCAGTGAGCAGAGAGATTTCCTTTATACAAGTCGTTCAAGAGTGTACCTTATAACACAAAAGTTAAGCCCTTTTATACCAGAAGATTAATCCAATGAAACCAGAAAATGTAAACAGCTGAACAAACAGTAAGAGTAAACCTGGAGAAATTATGAAAAAAAAGCAAGAGCTTGATAAAAAAACATTAACAATGCCCAATGACAAATACGCAGCAAAGAAAGCGACAGGAACAAGAAAATCTGAACAAAAAAAAATACCCGCTTTACGTGCGGATGAAAAAGTTAATCGGATGATCCAACCCTTACCGGCAATGTTCTCAAAACCAGACCGATCATCGAACCGGAGGCCTTACTGGTCACCGGTTTGACCGGTTCGACCGGTCGAACCGGTGTGACGTCATAATTATGTAATAATTATATTTAATTATATATAATATTAATAATATTAAAAAATAAAAATAAAAAATAAAAAAAATAAAAAAAATTGATGGACCAGTGGTCGGACCGGTCCGGTTTTGACCGGTCCGACCGGTCA
>JANZXV010338728.1:0-13242 GCA_027576455.1 Erythroxylum roigii | reverse complement strand
ATTTTGAACCGTGATAACCTGCGCCCATTTTCAAGAGGATTTTATAAATTTGATTACAATCTTAGTTTTTCCCAATTTTCCTAATTCCCAAAAATCCAAAAACATTCTTTTATACTTTTCTTTTCTTTAATTTTGATCAACAAGCCCAAACCCCCCTTTTATTTGCTTTAATTGCATATTTCGACTTTAGGCTAGTTTTAAATCAATTTCCCACGGTTCCAACAAGAGAGACGACCCAAGGTTCAGCTTGCTGCAATCTTGAAATTTAATTATTTTGACCGATTTTTAAGGTCGATTTTCGAATCGAACGACAGAGCCGCGATCAATATGAAACTCTTTATGTACCTAGTATTTCTAGGAATTTGATTTCTTTATCTAAACTTGATGTTACTGGATACTCTTTTAAGTTTGGTAATGGATGTTTCAGTTTGTTTAATCATACTAGTATGAGTGGATCTGGTATACTTTGTGATGGTTTATATAAATTGAATCTTGATAATTTATATGCTAAAACTCTTATGACTTTGCATCATAAAGTTGGAATTAAACGTAGTTTAGTGAATGACTGTTCTACTTACTTGTGGAATAAGCATTTGGGTAATATTTCTAAGGAAAGAATGGAAAGATTAGTAAAGACTGGAATTCTTCCAGATTTGGATTTTACTGATCTTAATATTTGTGTGAATTGTATTAAGGGAAAGCAAACAAAAAACACAAAGAAAGGTGCCACGAGAAGCACTTAGCTTCTTGAAATTGTACACACCAATATATGTGGACCTTTTGATGTTAATTCTTTCGGTAAAGAAAAATACTTTATCACCTTTATTGATGATTATTCACGTTACGGATATGTCTATTTACTGCATGAGAAATCTCAAGCAGTGAATGCCTTAGAAATTTATATAACTGAAGTTGAAAGGCAACTAGACAGAAAAGTGAAAATTGATAGGTCTGATAGAGATAGTGAGTATTATGGAAGATATGATGAAACTGGACAACACCCTGATCCATTTGCTAAATTCCTAGAAAAGCATGGCATATGTGCTCAATACATAATGTCAGGTATACCACAAAAAAATAGTGTATCAAAAAGGCGTAATCGAACCTTAATGGACATGGTTAGAAGTATATTAAGTAATGCATCTTTACCCTTATCATTATGGATGTATTCCTTAAAAACTGCCATGTATTTGTTAAATAGGGTTCATAGTAAGGCAATTCCAAAGACACCTTTTGAACTGTGGACTAATAGGAAACCTAGTTTAAGGCACCTGTATATCTAGGGTTACCAGGTAGAAATAAGGATTTATAATCTACAAGAAAAGAAACTGGACGCAAGAACAATCAGTGGATATTTCATTGGTTATCCAGAAAAATTTAAAGGGTATAGATTTTATTATCCTAACCATAGTACAAGAATTGTTTAAACTAGAAATACTAGGTTTATTGAGAATGGTGAAATTAGTGGGAGTGACGTTTCACGAAATGTGGAAATTAAAGAAGTTATAGTACAAGTCCCTTTGACTTGTGTTCCCATTACTCAAATTGTTGCACCACATAACAATCATAAAGAGCAACAAATACATGCTCTGGACATTCCACATGAACCTGTAATAGAAGAACCACAAGAAATAGCATTAAGAAGAACCCAAAGAGAAAGGAGATTCCGAATGATTATGTGGTCTATCTACAAGAGTTGGAGGATGACTTAGGAATTAATGATGATACAGTTTCATTTTCACAAGCCATTAATAGTGCTAATGATAATAAATGGTTAGATGCAATGAAAGATGAGCTTAAATCCATGGAATATAATAGTGTTTAGGACCTTGTAGAATTGCCTGAAGGGTGCAAGAGAGTTGGGTGTAAATGGGTTTTTAAGACGAAGCGTGACTCTCATGACAACTTTGAACATTACAAGGCTAGACTTGTTACTAAGGGTTTTACTCAAAAAGATGGCATTGACTATAAGGACACGTTCTCACCAGTTTCCAAGAAAGATTCTCTCAGAATTATCATGGCACTAGTGGCTCACTATGATTTAGAGCTGCATCAAATGGATGTAAAAATTGCCTTTCTAAATGGGAATTTAGAGGAAATTGTATATATGGATCAACCAATGGGTTTTTCAATTGAAGGGAAAGAACACATAGTGTGTAAACTGAAAAAATCAATATACGGACTCAAGCAAGCTTCCCACCAATGGTATCTTAAGTTTAATGATACTGTTGTTTCCTTTGGTTTTAAAGAAAACACTGTTAATCGGTGTATATATTTGAAGGTTAATGGGAGTAAGTTTATTTTTTTAATTCTGTATATTGATGACATTTTGCTCACAACTAATAATCTTGGTCTATCAAGTGAGACTAAGAAATTTCTCTCTAAAAACTTTGAAATGAAAGATATGGGAGAGGCAAACTATGTGATCGAAATAGAGATATTTTGAGATAGATCGCAAGGACTATTAGGTTTGTCTCAGAAAGCATACATTAATAAAGTTTTAAAGAGATTTATAATGGATAAATGTTCAGCGTCTCCAGTTCCAATTCAGAAAGGAGACAAATTTAGTCTCATGCAATGTCCAAAGAATGATATGGAACGGAAACAAATGAAAGGAATTCCTTATGCATCTATTGTTGGGAGTTTGATATATGGTCAAATGTGTACAAGGCCGAACATTAGCTTTGCAGTTGGTATGTTTGGTAAATACCAAAGTAACCTAGGATTGGAGCATTGGAAAGCTACAAAGAAAGTCTTAAGATATTTACAAGGGACAAAAGATCACATGCTTACTTATAGGAGGCTCGATCATCTTGAAGTAATTGGATATTCAGATTCAAATTTTGCTAGTTGTGTGGATACTAGAAAATCTACATCTAACTATGTATATCTTTTAACCGGAGGAGCAATATCATGGAAGAGTGCGAAGCAGTCAATAATTGCTACATCCACCATGGAAGTTGAATTTGTGGCGTATTTTGAGGCCATGGTTCAAGCTAAGTGGTTGCGAAACTTTATTTTAGGACTTGGAATAGTCGACAGTATTGCTAGGCTGCTAAAAATTTATTATGATAATTTCGCAGCAATTTTCTTTTCTATAAACGACAAGTATTCCAAAGATGCTAAACATATGGAATTGAAATACTTTGCTGTTGAAGAAGAGGTTAAAAAACGTAGAGAATCAATTGAGCTTAACACTAATCTTATGATTGCTAATCCTTTGACTAAGGGATTGCCGCCAAAAATATTTATGGGACATATTGACAATATGGGCATTATTGCTGAGTAGACATTAATGCATATTATGATAATGTCTATGTTTTAATGTAATTGACATTCTGAGCTCATTATTGAATTTGTTTATGATTTACTTGTTTTTTCGAATGTGTATCTTGAATTGAATGGAATGATGATAACAGTTTTGTCTTGAATAGACATTATTTTTTGATCAATTATGTGTTTCCCATTTATTGATTAATTCATGGAGAAGACTAACTTTGTAGTACATGGAAGGGAATATGTTGTTTAAATCATAGCAACTGTCTTAACTCACGTTAGTTTTAATTCTTGATTATGATGAATGATGTATTCAATGTGCATTAAATGTAAATCACTTGTGAAGATGACAATAATACATGAGCTATGTGGGAGAATATTGGATTATTAATGTCTCATGTAATAAATGTTTATAAAGCTTCATTTCGACATGATGGGTATGGTAGTTACGAGGTGGTTTTCTAAAAAACCACTTATAAACGCCACCTCTTTTGGTCCTATTCTTGCCTATTAAGTTGCTTCTGCTGAAAACTATCAAATAAGGAGAAAATACATAAGTGATTAAGAGAGGAGAAAGAATAGAAACACGGAAGATAATCAACATCTATCGATTTTGTCGATCAAGATACTACTACTTTATATGTGAGAATTATATATGTTTAAGATCCTGTATAATCGTATAATGAAGTGATAGTGTACAAAATCTAGTTGTTAAAACTAAAATAACTACAAAAGGTGGCAGTGACGACTGACCTGCCAGAGCAGGTGCTGGAATTCACAAGTTCCACCATGGTAGTTGATACAAAGGTCACCTTTGGGACTCGAACTTACACCGAAGTTGATAATAAGCACCCTTTGCACTGCAGTCTCGCTTAGGTCTGTTTAAGCAAGACTCAGCCTTCAACAACCCTCAAAGTGTTTACCTCGCACATACTCGAAGAAACAATGCTTATAAAAGCAATAAGAACAAAAGCAACAAGGAAACACAGAGATATGGTTAAAAACCAACTTTATATACTTTCCCTCAAAAGAATACAAAGAATGCTCTCTCTGATTGAATGAGAAGAGCAAAACTCGAATGAATTATATATAGGCATCTACAGATGACTAAGAGTCCTAGTAGAACTCTACTAACTAAGATCACAATCTTATCCCATCTTATATGATTAAGTTACATCACATTTAAAAGATTACCCTATCTAGGAATGATTATCCATATCTACGAAGATATCCTCTATCTTCAAATGATCCTTTCCCATGATCTTCATCTCGTAAAGATGATGTTCATCCACTATGATCTTATCCGCCACATCATCTAAGATCTCCCCAAGATCTCTATCCGCTGATGATGCAGTGTGATCTCGCCGAAGCCCACTAGCACACTGGCCTGATCCAATGCTTCCCACAACAAGTCCGTTAGTCGTGGTCCATTCATCCGAGCCTGGCTAATTCCTTTGTCCATCAAGTCCTAGCCTGAGTCGAGTCAATCTCCATAAGGTCCGAGACTCTACCAAAATTCGTACTAAGTTCGATCCCACTAACCCACGTTTGCCTTAGTGTTTTCACTACGGCCTATCTGCACATAGGACCATCAATGCACGTCTATGGATAAGTCCATCTTCCATGATCAAGCTTACTCATGGTGCAGTCTTGTCGCTCCATGACTAAGTACAAGTCACAAATCGAGTTAGCATAAAACCTAACATAGTTCATATACCTTCGACCTGCCTCGCCGAAGTCAAGTGTTTAAGCGCCTCATGCGGGGCCTTACATGCCTTTGCACCTTCTCGTGCACCCTTGGGTCTCGTATGACTTAGTTTTCCAACTCCGTGCTGCTTCGCATTCAAATCTTACGTCTCGTCGAAGATTTCCACCAATGTGCACCTACACGTGCCCATGCGTATCGAATCTCACCTACTCTCGAGATCTTTGCTGATACTTCCCGCATCCCTCGCCTACTTCGCAAGTTCCTCGGGTTTTGCTCGCCAATTCGCAAAACTTAGCCTTATTCCCTCGTCAACACGTCTTCCTCTTGCCGACTTGCATGCCAAGCATTGGCTAAGGCTTACCAACACTCGCACGATCCCGCAGTCTAGACTTAGGGGTCTAACAGTAGTGGTGGTGGAGGTTTCTTACTGTCCGTTGGCCCAATCGGATGTCCAACTTGCAATGACTGAACGAGAAACGCTGCATTTATGAATTTATGGTATTGTATATGAGTTAAACCAATATAGATAGAATTGGGAAGATCTCCCAAGTTTTGGTATTGTATAGCGGCTATACTAAATGAAAGAGTTTAGACTTTATGGTACCTACCTACTGCATATGGTACGACAGTACCCATTATATATGTTATAAAATGAGATGCTTTTTGTAATAAAGATAAACCGATTAGGTGTTTGTTTACTGTGGTGGAAGTGATAAGAAGTCAATTTAATGCAATTGTTCCCTAGTTTTTCAGCCTCTAAACCACGTGGCATGTGAGACGATGTAGCATAGAGGAAGGTAGTGTGTCATTTTCAGAATGATTTGGTGTGAGGTTGGTGGTAGTCTTGATGGTTAGAAATGGATATATGGGAGTTTGATTATGTTGATTGTCATAAATGATAGAAGAGTAACTGCTATTTTGTTTTTGGTAATGACTTTTATTGTCCAAGCCTACTTACTGACCGTTTCGTTCGATGATATAAATAAAAGAAAAATACTGTGGCTACATATGCCATATCCCAATAAATGGAGTATGTCGCATGCGGGTACAAAGACTTTGGGGTCTTATTGGGATCTGAGAAGTTAACGGGGGGAAAGAAAGCTCCAAGGCCAAGGGTAAGATCTATTCAATCTATCTTGGCAAATCACATAAAACAACCCCTGTAATATACTTGATTATTCATCTTAGCCCCTGTATTTTTAATTCGTTCACCTTAGCCCCTGTGTTTTTTATTCTCATTTAAAATACACCAATTGGGTATTTTCGAACAAATTTGCCCTTAGATTATTGAAATACATTTTTTTTACTCTTAGAATAGCTAAAGACACCTTTTGATGATCTTTAGCTACCTAAAAATTGAGGAATACTTAATCTTAAAATTGGATATTCTTGCATTTTTATCTAACCAAACAAATAATTATTTAAATTTTAAGAATATATCAAGAATAAAATTCCTATTCTTGTAAACCAAACATGCCCTCAGTGTTTAATCGAAATTTTGATGTAAAATGATTTGCGAATGATGACGTTTTGGAAATTCCTTGTGAGATGGGATCTGGGAAACTCTTATCGTTACAGGCTTTGAGTTATTTTCTTATGTATAAATCTTATGTTTATAAATCTTGTGAGATGGTATAAATCTTATGTTTTTAATTATTTTCTATCTAGGAAGCAAATGAAAAGAAAAGTGAAGATTACAAAAGCCTAGTGAAAGAATAAACAGGACAGGTTTGAAGTTTTCTTTGACCTAGTTGTATATAAAGTTCTATTTAATGCAAAAGGAAACGGAACGGTAAGAAAGAAATACATACCTAGAGGAAGATGTTTCTTAGCAGTTAACAGTTGATAGTAATTAACATTAGGCGGAAAAAACAGTTAACAGTTGACTATATATATATATATAAACACTAAACAGTTGCTTACGTGTTTGGTAATGATGAGATCCTTTTGGATGATGTGAGGAATGCATATATTTTGGGTGTACGACGTGTGTACTCAGCTATATTGGCTTTGGGTCAAGTGCATCCAACTTGTTGGAAAGCAGACAACTTCAGATCCAGTGGGGCTGAGGCTCACCCCATATATTATTCTTCGGATTGATTGGAAGCCTTTTTGGTAGCCTAAATTTGTATCTTGCCTTTACCTTTTCTTGAGATCTAAGAAGGTCACAGAATTGTTAATGCCTTTGTGACAAACTTAAAAAGCAATCCACTTTCACTAAAGTTCCAATTCTGAGACAACTGCAAGTCTATTTGTCCCAGTACTGTGTCCAGGTACAGTCTGTTATTTGGACTTTATTGCTCTAATCTATCCAGGAAAAACAATATATAAAGAACATGACTTGTTTTATCTCATATCTTCCTCGTCTTTTCTGTGGAGAAACAATATGATATATCAATTATGTTGTATGTGCTTGTATTTACATGGCTTTTAGATTCTTCTGTACAGTGTAAGACTAAAGTGCTCTCTTCTATATATTCCATAGAAAATGTTTCTTTAAATAGTTAGTTACATTGCTGCTTAATTATGCAGTAGGTTTCTGCTTCCTGTGTATAATGTAATGGTTTATGTGGACCAACACATCACATGTACTTATATAGTAGGCAAATGGACTCAATTTTAAGTAGAAAACTAGGAGCAGTTGCCATTTAATAACGTGTTACGTGTATCCACAAGATTGATTGATGGTGTGTCAAGTCAACTAATAAGTGTGTAATTAAAGACAATTTATTTAATTTTGTTGAATCTTCTTAACATAGGAGGTCTTTCTCAAACCCTCGTAAACAAAATAAAAAGGAACAATAAATAATAAGAATTAAACTCCACAAAAATTCCAATAAACCTACAACCAAAAAAAGACAAAGTTAAAGAACTATCATATTAGTAATTTCATTTTATGATCATGAATTAATTACTTTTATATACCAATAAATAATTTATCATATATATAGATAATTTAATTAACCACTAAACTTATGATCACATAATTTAGTCGGGATAAAAATAATATTTACAAGTCAAAAGCGATTAACAATAATCCATAATGGATAAGAATGATAACGAACCAAATCAAACTAGGATTGAACTACAATACTTTGAGTTTAACTCAAAAACACCTGAAGTATGGTTAAGTTGAGCCAAACGTGAGAGTTTTGAATATCTCTGTTAAATTACTTTCTATTTTCACTTTCTCAGCAAGTAATTAAAAGAATAAACATTTTTAACTCAATTAAGTATATTCTAAACATAATAAAATGGAGATGAAGATTACATCATAAATCCTATTTTCTACTAAATAACATAAATTCCATCATACTACATTTTCTTAAAATCTTGAATATGGCTCATAATCAAATGTATGCGAAGCATTAAGATCACTATCGAGTTGAATACAAATGGTTATTATATTTGACAAACAACAACACGATGTCCTTTATTTATAAGAGAATGTCGAACTTAGAACTTAGAGTCAGATTGCGAAGCTCAAATATGAAAGAAAAAGGAAAATTCCAATTTCAGTCAGCCAAGCCGAGCTTGTTTTGACATACCTAGAACCAACACAAAGACTTTAACGTATGTCAGTATCAATTGCAGTGGCAGGAAACCCACGAGGTAATAGCCCAAAGAACTAGGCAGGCGTAAAATAACGACTTGTATCCACTTAATCCGTCTACAGTTTTTGCCTTGAAGTGGAAAACCACACGATTTTATCGTTTCTTACAAGTATACAGGTTTGTTAATGGTAAACCTTTGCAGAAGTATTTCAAAAGATAGTAAAAGGAGGCATGATAATACTAAAACAAAAAGGTATACCAAGGTAAAGATATCTAGAAGCATCTTCTTAGAAACCTGAATAAGAGACTCTCATTGTTGAATTCTTCATCTAACTTGACAACCCTCTTAAGAACTTCAGCAATGGTGGGTCGCTCCAATGAGTTGTAGCTGACACAGTCGAGTCCAAGCTTTGTTATGGCCTCGGCAGCCCTCATAGAGCATCCCGTTCTCTTCAGTTTCTCATGTACTTTTTTGATGAAGTAGTCTTCCCTTTCTGGGTCACTGAAGTGCACACACATAGTTATTACTTGTGTCTCCTTCGTGATCATTTGCAGTATTACCACTCCCAAGCTGTAGACATCATTTGGTTTGGTTCCAACTTCTCCTGTGAGTTTAAGGAAACGTTCATTAATTGCTAACCATATTTGCATAAGATAAGAATCATGAACGATTTACCACTGTTCAGAATCAGCGGGTCAGTGTTTCCAGGAGTACCCAGCTTCAAATATTCTCCTTCTGGTGTAACAGTCCCGAAATCAGAGAGTTTTGGAACAAAATCCTAGTTCAGTGTCAAGCGGAATCAGTAAAGGGGTTGATGGAGTTATTGAAAGCGATGAATTAACGATGTAAATCTTGTCTTCAATGGATAACGTGTAGATTCCTATGTAAAGATAATTATCTACGTTAAGGGATCATAGCTAGCTAGTAAATGTGCGTTTGACCTTATCCAGGAGAAGATTTTCAAGCTTTAGATCACGGTAGATGAGAGGAGGTGATTGACTATGAAGCTCCTTCACCGCACTTGCTGCCCCAATGATGATCTTAAGTGTTCTTCCCCAGTCAAGATCTATTTTGAACAGTAATTGTCACTATAAGCTAATAAATGCTTGTGACTTGAAGGACATAATTTGATTGAACATTCACATAGTAAAGCTAACTTGATAACTTAAATTTATGTATACATTTTCTGGTCAAAGCTAATCATGGAAATGATTAATAGTGGGAAGTAGGTAATCGCATGACATTAGGCTTTACCTTGTAATTTGGTCATGACACTTCCATTTTGCATCAGTGGATAGACAAGGTAATACTTGTCTGTGGTTTCGCAATGGCCAACCAGTTTAATGATATTCGAATGCTTAATTACACTCAGATAACTTGTTTCAGCCTGAAAAAACAGCAAGAAGATTAGTACAATGAGTATTACACGGAGTACAAATTCTGGAACCAAATTCTGTTTTTGAGGTGTTCCTAGTAACACACTCTTATTCGCCAACCATATAACCCTTCCACAAGGAATATGACCGAACTTTATAAAGAAAACAGAGAAGAATAAGAACAACCCAGAAATAGCCAAAGCCAATTGTAGACCCACATTGTAATGAAAGATGAATAACAGAACAGAAAGGAGACTAGGCCTCAATGTTAAGTTTTATAGAAGCACCTGTTATGCTAAAATTGTAATCCTGTATGTTGGTCCGCCCACATATGACATATGATTATTGTGCTTAGTTTTTTTCAATTAAACAAAAACAAAAAAAAAGAGGACGAAAGACCTTGTGCCCACACAGACTAAACAGTTAGTTGTTTACAGTGTTGTATATATAACATTGCAAATCTTCTTTTTCTTACTTGCCACTGATTCCTATTTTTGTTGCTGGCATTGCAAGAGACTTTAACAGCTACTTTCATGCCATTTAAGTTATTTTCTTTCCTTCCATGGATGGTGCCACCATAAACTCTGCCAAATCCTCCACGACCAAGAAAGTTACTCGGATGAAATCCATCTGTATATTTATTCAGTTCCTCAAAAGTGAAAGAAATTAAAATTGCAGGGCCTACAACAAAGAGTTAAACTAGTTTGTCAGATGATAAAAGTCATTCTGCAACTCTAAGCAACTAGCTATTCCCTATAAGAAAATTCATATGAGGTACATTTGTGTAATTTTAATGATTCCAAATCACGGAAAAGGAAATTTTGTACAATTCATCAGTTAATGAAATCAATCAAATTCCAGATTCACCATCTTCCCAATTTATTAAACCTTTACAATTGCTTATTTGAGAGCTATTCCAGGTTATAAGATAGATGGACCAAACACAAGAGATGAAAGTTCATAATTTTCTTGGAATTCATGTTTCAATTGGAAGTTTGCAACCTTAAAAATGCGGTCATTTGAAAACATATCTCAGGAAGAATGCCGAAATCTACTAAAGTAAAAGAAGAAACAATTTCACTGAAGTAGTTCCCTGCCAGATGACAATATACATAATTTAAGAATCACAAAGATCTGCTTATAACCAAAGATTGCTCACAATGTTTTCACAGACCAAAATATCTTATATAGAATTCAACCGTTAAATAATTGCTACCATGAGTGAGGTGAAGGTGATTCGAAATGTAAACAGTTCGGTCTAAGAGACTCTCGTGGCTCTTGGTGATAGTCTACAAATAAGAAGGGTACTGCAGAAAAGGTAGCATAAGGGTACTATATGATGCGGTTGTCTCTTGCCTCACCTGGATAAGGACCAGCTGAGGTATGTAGAAAGATAAAGGGTTCAAAACTCACTAGAGTAAGGTTTTGGTTTCAGATATAATATTTGTAATTGTGTACGTGTTGCAGATTAGTTTTGGGTTGCAGGGCAGCCTGATATAGATTAACTCACTTGAAAGTTGAAAAGACATACAATCTAGGGCATTTGGGCAGCAGGATGAAGCGGGGAGTTGATGCTGAGAGCTTACATTAAAGGTTGAAGAGGGAGATGTTGAGAGTTTGTGGATACTCTTGTGTACTATAGAGAAAATGAAAAAAGAGAAGAAAGATTAGTTCCCTTTGTAGTTACGGCGGCGTCGGAGCAGGATCCAAATCACCTGTTGTTAAGAAGAAGGTGGTGGTGAGTTGTGGTCGTTTCTTACCTTCCTCTGTCGGATGTTGGACACTCCAAAACCCCCCCATTTCTTAACTTGATCGAAAACGAATCATTTGCACAATACTGAAACACGCAGCAAAGAAATTAGAAAGATCGAGAAACATTTGATCGTTCGTCAGCAGTTTGAAGTGGGCAGCGTAACACAGCTGTGGAGAAAAAGTAGGTAGGTGGTCAATATTAGCTTTTGCATGTTGTGTTTTTGGCAAAAATTGTCGTTCCTTTGTGATAAGTTAGTAACGATGTTCTGGATGAGTCTGTGCTGTACACGTGTAGCATGGATATCTTTAGTATTCATAAACATAGCTCTTGCTTCCCTACCACGAAATTTACTCTTTCTTCCAATACAGCACCGATTCGGTTCACTGCAAGCAATCGAAAGCAAAATTTATGAGAAAAAAATAAAAAATAAAAAATAAATTTATAAAAATTAATTGATTAATTAATAAATTGATATATTTTTAATATCAAGAGTTATTAATTGTTGAAACTAAACCAAAAATTTTGTTAATTTAAAATTTTTAAGATTATACCAGTTTAATTTTGTAATTATTGATTTTGGCACTATACTCCGATGTAGTATACTTCTTTTTTACATGTTTACAGAAAAGAAATCTAAATCCTAATTAAGGGGACAAACTTTTCAGATTACGAAGAGAAAATCTAAATCCTAATTGATGGAAGATGAATGAGTACTAGAACAAATACTAAAACATGCAACAACGAAATTGGCAAGATGTGATCTATATCGACAAGTGAAGTGCGCAGATTAAAACAGTATGTAATAGTTCTACGTCGAGGTAAGGGGAAGAAAGCAGGGAAATTTCTTTTTGTAGGTGTTTTTGGTGTTTTGGAAGATGATTTCATGTGGGGTTGGCTTTTTTTATATTGTTTTCTTTAGATGATTTTACGTGGGGTTGGCTTGGCGTTTGGAGTTCTTTAAAGGTAATGCTATGTGGGATCTCTTGATCATTGACTATGGTGTCACGGTAATGGGAACGATAGACTTTTTGTTTACTATTAAGACATAAGATTACACGTCCAACACTAGCCATCCTCTCCTTTCTTAGATGTCGTGGGGTTTTGAAGTTTTCAATGGCTTTTAGGGAATTTTAGGATACACAGAAATCAAGTTGCGAAAGTGACCAATCCAATGTACGTATGCCCTATTCTTTTTCCACACATATAAACAAAAGGAATGATGAGGGTTAGGACTTTCGCGTGTTTAGCGAAGTTAATGGGGGTCAAGAAAAGCAAGAAGCAATAGTTGGCCGAATCAGAGGTAAGATCTATCATACTTATCCTCTTCTTCTTTCTATGTTTCAGTTTAACTTTTAACACGTTCTTCCTAGATCTGGTTTAGTTCTTTCGTACAAGGATCTGTTCTTTTCTTTTCTTTCTTCAACATCTCCAATAGCCATTTCTAATGCTGTTCTGGAAATTTATTAAATGCTGCTTTAAGTCTCTTCTTTTTCCCCGTGATTAGTTTTAATTAACCAGTATTTAGTTAGAAGTTTCTATTTTAATATGGATGCGGTGTTGCTTCTTCCCTGTTA
>JANZXV010338691.1:0-13245 GCA_027576455.1 Erythroxylum roigii | reverse complement strand
ATAAAATATTCAATCAAGTATATTTAATCAAATATAGAAAAATATTCATACAAAATATAAACTTAAAATTAAGTCAAATATTCATACAAAGCAAAAACTTAAAGAGTTCAAAATATGGAATAGTGCTTAATATAAAAGTATCAAATCAATAAGAATTTGATATGCAATAACATGAAAATATAACTAAAGCGACATAATCCAATTCAGCTTCCTTGTTTGTGTCACCTTCAAAAATATATCCCTATAAAGTGGAGAATCATGTAAAGCCTTCACAGTTTTTTCATAGTACACACGTCAACACCCAATCATCTAAAGAATTCAGGCATTACATCATTATATTAGATTCTTTAGATCTATTCTCTGCAGTGGATGATCTTTCACTCAATTTTTTCTCAAGTAAATCATTCTTCCTTTTTGATTGTTCACTAAGTATAAGTAAGGCTTCTTGTACAATATTAGAATGTATCTTCTTTACCTTTTTATTCTTAGGAGACTTCTTAAGGCTTCTTCTGCAATATTAGAATGTGTCTTCTTTGCCTTCTTATTCTTAGAAAACTTTTTTCTCTTAGATGAAGAACTTTTGTCTTAGTCTTATTTTCCATTATACGAGTAACCTTCATCAATATCATTTCCATGTTCCTCTTTTGTACTATTCGATCGAGATTTAGTTGATGGATGTGCATGCACACCAGTTGCAGTAGTATCTCCAATAATATGACACAAGTCTAAAAATTACTTACATCCTTTTTTCTTGAATATGTGAGCCATTTTATGCACCTATAATGATAAAAAGATAAATGAGAATGAATATTATATAATATGAAATATATTAATAAAACAAAAGACATATTTTACCTTAAATAGATTTTGCCAACATTTATTTGTAGCATTAACTTCACCAGTAAAAGTGTTACAACCGATTCCTGTTTCTTTGAGTAAGTTCTTGAAATTCTTCAATCTGACCCTTAATCCATTATACTTATTCTTCAATTGAATATCCGTATACTCCTTATTGAATTTTGTTTGGAGCCCTGCTTTAATATTCTTCCAACCAGATTTGGAAAAGGTTGTAGTTAGCAGTTAATATATTAAACTGCTAAATATAGTTTAAAATAAACATGTGACAATCATAATAATTTCTAAAAATTATTTGGTATCCAATCTTGTACATAAATTAAATTTTCATTATATGTGAAAATTTGATAGCAAAACCACTATAGTGAATCATTTACACATTCTTTCATTTCGGCTTCAGCTTAAGATAATAAGCCACTTCAACAGGATTCACAAGCAAATGCATTTAATGTAAGTATGGCTACATGTTTAAGATAATAAATCACTTCGACAGGATTCACAAGCAAATACATTTAGTGTAAGTATGGCTACATATATATCAAATTCAACTAATGTATAAACGCATTTAATGTTTACTTCTCCACGATTATAAGCAATAATAAGATATGTGAAGACAAGAAGAAAAGAATAGGCTTCAAAGAAACAATGGTTCTCTACACTTAAAAGAAACAACGGTTCTCCACACTTAAAAGAAACAAGAGTTATTACGTGAAGACAAATAAGGGGAAGACTAGGCTTCACTATGACAAGACTAGGCTTCACTTTTGATAAAGTCATTTAATGTGGCAGAGTAAGCTTCACTTTTGTAACAATAGGAAGACTACATGAAGAATGGCTTTGAAGAGTAGGCTTTGCCGCATTAAATGATGTGAATAAAGACAAGTGCTCCACTTTATGTGTGCTACATGCTAAAGATACGTGAAGACTAGGCTCTGCCGCATTAAAAAATGTGCTGCTACATTAAATGATGTGAAGACAAGTACTTCACTCTCTATGCATGCTCCACTCTATACTAAAGACACTAGGATGAGAAGAAAAAAACTATAGAGACGTTTGAGGACAAGGAAAAATAATAACGAGAAGTTCAAGAATAAAATGGTTGCAAAGACGAAGATGTGAGGAAGAAGAAACAGCTATAGTTGTCTCGGATTTAAAACACGTGAGGATCAAGAAACGTTATTTTGGTTCTTTATAAATAATCAGATAAGGTCTTCGTTAAGTTTAGCAGAGGAGGTGAAGTAAAAACTAAAGAGCTAAAAGTGCATCATCTTCTTTATCATTACACAAAATTGCAGAAACTTATTCTCTAAGTAGAAGTTCTACATGTTGCTTTTAGTTAGTATAGCTTGTTAGAGTGTCTCATATTGCCTAGACATGAAAATGTTAAAGGGTTTATAAGTGGTAAAGGTTAACTATCCAAACAACTAGTTCTAGTTATTTGGACAATGGTTGACTCAAGCCTAAATCTTGTTAGTGGACTCTACACTCTGCCCATATTTAAAAAATTTAACATGGTATCAGAGCAGGTTTGGCCCGGATTATTAATTTCCCAGTTGTCCGTCTGGATGTTCATTCCTAGCGGCCTGGTCCGGTTTTCACTGCGTATATTTCAAGTGACAACTGGATGTCCAGCCCCAGTTTCACTTGAGGGGGAGTGTTAGAGTGTTCCATATTGCCTAGACATGAAAATGTTAAAGGGTTTATAAGTGGTAAGGGTTAACTATCCAAACAACTAGTTCTAGTTATTTGGACAATAGTTGACCCAAGTTCAGTTCTTGATAGTGGACTCTACACTCTGCCCATATTAAAAATTCAATAATAAACCAATATCGTATTGTGATGTAATTTATAATGCAATATCAAAGCTCCTTGTTGCTTATCTCGAGGCTATACTTGGGGACATAATCAATCCAAGTCAAGTGGCTTTTATTAATGTTAGGATTATCAGAGATAATATGCTCCTTGTTCAGAAACTCTTTAAAAAATTATAAATGCAAGAAACTTCAAAAAGGTTTTCGATTCTGTAAATTGGGACCTCTTATTCACCACCATAGAGGCTTGGAGATTTCTTAGCAATTTTTGAGATGGCTTTTCAACGTGTTTCAATGGCTTCTTACAGTACACTTGTAAATGGAGAGCCAGCACATTTCTTTAAGGGTGCAAAAAATTTGAGACAAGGAGACCACTTGTCTTCATAATTAGTCACCCTTTGTATAGAAGTTTTATATAGAATTATAGTTTTGAATATTGAAAAAGAAAGCAAATTCAAATTCCACTACAAGTGTGACAAGCTCAGAGTCTATAATCTATTACTTGCTGATGATCTTTTGCTATAATGTTATGTTAATCCAGAATCTGTCAGCGTCCTTTGTAAATCACTGCAGGAATTCAAGAGATATTCGGGACTTAACATACATTCTTGCAAAAGCAGCTACATCTTAGCAGAATGAAATAGCTTAGCGAATTAAATTGATAGCATCGTAGGGTTCAAGCATGAAGAGTCTCCTCTTAGGTCCTTGGGCATCCCAATAACTGTAAAAAGATTGACCTACAAGGATTGCCAACCACTAATTGACTCTAATTCAAAAGAAGTTAGGAAACTAGTGTAGCATCTACCTCTCATATGCTGGTAGATTATAACTCATCAATTTCATGCATAATAATTTGCATATATTTGGAGTTCCCATTTAGCACTTCTACAATACTTCATGACATCCATTGAAAGATTTCTAATGAACTTTCTCTGCTCTGTAAAAGAAAACAAATCCACAAGTGCAAAAGTCAAATGGTCTGATATTTATAAGCATAAGAATCAAGATGAACTTGGAATCGTTTCTATTAGGCATGAACAAAGTGTTAGTCATTATATAATATAAAACATCATCATGTAGATTATGTTAATTGCATATAAAACAAAGAATCACGTAATTGGATTCTTGTTGTAGTTCCACCGATTAAAGAACTTTTGTTACCAGCTTTATTGCAGAGATCTTCATTTTGTGTGTAAACATGATGGAAGAATAAGAAGAATCAAATACACGCAGATGTATATCTTCATCACGTTTCGTTCATTATGAACATTGACCATAATACCCTTCATGGGTATATATGAGTCATTATCTCCCACTCACACATGATGGGTTTAATCTCATTAAAACAAACAAACAAACTGATCTGCAATGCTCATACTTGTTCAATAACCGGTGTGACCAGCATACGACGAGAGCACATTGTCATATATCAGTTAGGAGTATATGACATCTCGATTAACAAATTGATCCTGTGACTTATGAGTCTTTGAGTAGACATTGTATGCTATACCCTAGGTCATATCTCGTATTTGCACTTTTCTTTGATCTCATTTAGTTTCTTATGTCATAACTGTATTCAAGTTCTCTACTAAAGAGATGATGGCCATCTATGAATACTTTTCATGCAAGTCATTGATCTAAAAAAAATAAATGACCTTCCTCTGTTCTCAATTCTCTTTTAAATTAAATTTAATTTGCTTTCCTAAAATTATTCCATAGGATCGCATCTTGCATGATCTTTTGGCAATAACCTAAAGTAGCATCCCTTAAATTCAATTCTCAAGAATGAAACAAGAGTCATAAAGGTATATGATGAGGTTCTTTTCAACCTCAAGGGTCTCACACAATGTAAGATGAGATCTGGAGACTTACATTAATCCCTTTTGTGGTCAGCTGTGCACACGTGGTACGATTCATGTGCTATGATATTTACCCACTTCATTTAACTTGAACATCGTTCATTCAAGAAATATCGTACGGATGATAGTTCAAACATACTTAATGTTTAACTTGAGTTTACTTATCTACTCAAAAAATTATTCAGAACTCACATCTGGCAACGTAAGACAGATATAGTGATTAATAAATCACTTTGAACCAATTTCCTTGTGGCATTTATGGTTTAAGTTTCTCACTCTCAATTATCACCTCGATAATAAACTTTAAACATGCCTCATTTCTAGCGAACATAAACACTAGAGGTGATTTCCCGTGTAAGAGGGCCAATCTATAATCTGTCTCATATATTTGTGATTCATCCCAAAATATATTTATGCAAAAACACATATATTCATGAATCAAATGATACACAATGTATAATCTGCATCATACATTATATCCAAAATATGACATTATAATGAGTGAACATACATAGATAAATGTTTATCATTACATTTCAACATCTCCGTAATCCTAGTGACTTTACATGCCCAATGTATACATCTCTGGAAATTGGCTTTGTCATTGGGTCTACTGTTATATCTCACGTAGATATATATCTCATGTTCACTTCTCCTCGTGCAACTATATCTTTCACATAATTATACTTGGTATCTATGTGCTTTGTCTTACAATGAAATTTGGGGTCTTTAGCATAAGCAATTGCAGCTTGATTATCACAGTTGATGGTCACTGGATTATTTTCACTTTTAGTGACTCCCAAATGCTCTAAAAATCGATGAAGCCACATAGCCTCTTGTACTGCAGTTGAGAATGCTATAAATTCAGCTTCCATTGTGGATAATGCAGCGCCAGATTGTTTCTTACTTTTCCATAATATTGCTCCATGGTTTAGTAAGATTACATATCCTGAGGTAGATTTTCTTTCATCTAAATCTCCTCCCCAGTCTGCATCTGTATACCCTTGTATACGTAGATCATTGCCTTGATAACATAATACATAGTCCACAATTCCCTTTAGATACCTCAATATTCTCTTTACTACTTTCCAATGTACTTGGCCTAGATTTGATTGATATCTGCTCACCATCCCAACAGCGTAACAAATATCTGGTCTTGTATACATCATTGCGTACATAAGACTTCCAACTGCACTAGAATAAGGAACATTCTTCATTTGTTCCCGTTCTTATGCCATTGACGGGCAATTTCCCTTACTAAGGCCTTCGTTTTTAGTAATAGGATTATCAATTGGCTTGGAATCTTGTATACGGAATCATTCAAGAATTCTTTGAATGTACATCGCTTGTGAAAGCGATAACAATCTCTTCAAACGATCTCTTGAAATCTTGATTCCAAGAATATACGCTGCTTCACCCATGTCTTTCATTTCAAATTCAGAAGATAACCAATCTTTGATTTGCATAAGAAACTCACAGTCATTACAAGTAATCAATATATCATCCACTTATAAAGATAAAATCGCGAATTTTCTTTGGATCTCTTAACATACACACAATGGTCTTCGATCATTTGAAAATCATACGACATGATTATGCTATGAAAACGAATATACCATTGTTTTGAAGACTACTTCAGGCCATAAATTGATTTTAATAATTGACATACTATATTTTCTTGACCTGCTTTGATCAAACCTTCAGGTTGTTCCATATAGATTTCTTCATCTAATTCTTCATTGAGAATAGTAGTTTTTACATCCATTTTATGTAATTCAAGATCCATACTGGCTACCATAGCCAGAATAAGACGGATTGAAGCAAACTTCACAATAGGTGAAAAAATGTCTTCGTAATCAATTCCCTCCTGTTGTGTATATCCTGTTGCTACAAGGCGTGCCTTATATCTTTCGATACTGCCATCATCTTTTCGCTTAATTTTGAGAACCCATTTGTTCCCAATTGCTTTACGCCCTTTAGGAAGGTCAACCAAGTCCTATACTTGATTTGAGCTTAAAGAAGCCATTTCTTCTTTCATTGCTTTCATCCATTCTTCTTTAGTAGGGCAAGTAAGAGTCTCGTTTACATTCCTTGGCTCTTCTTCCTGTTACGGAACAATCATATTAATTTCTCCTTCAATCTTAAAACGACGTCGGGGAATTATTCCTCTATTATTTCGTCTTAAACGAGGTTCATCATAAACAAATTCATAATTGATCTGATTGCTCCCACTCGGATCAGTCATTATAGAGAACCTTTCTGTGGGATTGCTCCCACTTGGTTGAAGTTCCTCATCTTGATTCTTCATAACAGAATCATTCTGATCAAGTGACTCATATAACAATAAGTCTTTACCTATTTCGCCTTACTTGGGAAAATCATTCTCTAAGAATGTTACATCTCATGATTCAAATTCAGTTATACCTCCATTACCTTGTTCACCATTGAACACATATCCTTTTGAGTGTTCTGAGTATCTAATAAAAATACTTTTTCTCCCTCTTGGCCCTAATTTCCCATGTTTGTGAGAGAGATTATGAACATAGGTTACACACCCCCAAGGTCTAAGGCTTGACACATCAGGTCTCCTACCAATCCACAACTCATATGGTGTACTAGTAACTTATTTTGTGGGCACACGATTAAGTACATAGGTGGCTGCTAGCAATGCATCACCCCAAAAAGTGATTGGTAAATTTGCTTGGGCCATCATAGACCTAATCATTTCTAATAGTGTCCTATTTCGTCTTTCAGTGATGCCATTTTGTCATGGGGCTATAGGAATTGTTAATTACCTTCCTATTCCTTTCTCATCATATAAAGCCTTGAACTTTTCTAACAAGTATTCTTGTCCACGATCAGTTTGTAATGCTTTTATTTTCTTATCTAATTGACTCTCAACCAAGTTCATGTATTTTATGAAAAAATCGAATGCTTTCGATTTATGAGAAATCAAATAAACATGACCATGCCGAGTATAGTCATCTATGAAGGTGATGAAATAAACTACCCCACATCTAGCCCTTACATTCATTAGACCACAGATGTTATAATGAATTAATTGCAATGGATATAAAGCTTGTGTTCCCTTTCTAAATGGCTTTCTTTCCATTTTACCAACTAAACAATGCTCACATGTAGGTAGATCTATTTGACTTAGATTACCTAAAAGTCCTTCTTTAGCTAATCCACTGATTCAATTTTGACCAATATGACATATTCTAGCATGCTATAGTCTAGCATGCCACAAAGTTGCAACATTATTGGAATTACTATATGTAAATAATGAATAACTAATATTATTATTTTCCTTTAACACATCCAGTACAATAAAAACATCACATAAAAAACCATGACCATAATTAATAGATCCAAGATACAAATCCATTCCACAGCTGTGGAAATTTATATTGAAACCAAGTCTAACCAACATCAACACATATAAAACATTCCTACGAATCTATGGAGCAAATAATACTTCATATAGGACGAGGGGTCGTCCTCCACACATGTCCAATTTACATGTGTCAATTCCTTGTATAGCAACTCTAGAATTGTCACCTACATAAAACCATCGACTACCATATGGGAGTTTACGAAACTCAATGAAGACATCTCTATCCTTTGCTATATGGTTGGTTGCTCATGAGTCTACAATCCACAAATGATGTGATTCAGTTAGAAAAACAAAACAAGAAACATTCACAGAACAAAATTTTGTACTATAAAGTTGTACCTTCTTGAGCTCGGTACAATCTCGAGCAAAGTGGCCCTTATTACCACAATTATAGCATTTCACATGTTTCATGTTCTTCTTCTTGAAAGGACGCTTTCCCTTTCCACGTTGGTTCCAATTTTTCTTCTTGGATTCCTGAGGAGAGTGGTTGAATTTCTTATTCTTCTTCCACTTATATCCACCATGATGCTTGCGTTTTTTGTTCATAGCTCCATGTGAGCTAGAACTAACTGCATATGTCTCAGAAGACATCTTTAAGGCTTCAAGATGTTCTTCCTCCAAGATGAGATGCCTCGTAGCATCTTCCATTGTCTTAATGTTTTCATTATGAGTTAGGTGCATCTTTATATGCTTCCAACTCTGAGGTAGTGAACGAATCACAGCTTGTACTTGTTGTTCATCAGAAAGCTCATGACCAATATCACATAATTCACTTACCATGTTGGACATTTTCCTCAGATGCTTTTGCATTTTATCATCTGGGCGCTTCTTATAAGTATCCAACTTAATTGTAAGTGACCTCACTTTGGTCACCGAAGCACCTCCAAAACAAGTAGCCAATGCGGACCACATGTCCTTTGTAGTTTCAAATTTACGGAACTCAAGCATGATATCATTATCCATTCTACTTAGCAATGTGATGCGAGCTAAAGAGTTCTTCTTTTTTCATAATTCATATGCATCTCGGTCCCTCCCATGTTGGGCTGTAGTGCCCTCCTCAGGAACGTCCATGGTTAGGTTTAATGGTTCAAGAGCCTCTTGCTCCTCTAGTACATATTGGATTTTCATACTCCAGATTTCATAATTGTCACCATTGAGTTTCTCACCCCTATTGAGTTCAGCAACAATATTCTTCGAAGCAGTAGTCAATTTGAAAATACTAAGTTTCTATAATAAGAAAGAAATATATATGCACGTTAATATCACATTAATCGTTCATAGAGTAAATAATTCGATCACAATTGCTTATGAATTTAAAAGTCCACAGATGTGTTCAATCATCATTCATAAAACAATCAAATTCTAATTACTTTACTCTAGACGAATTCCTATATAAAATTTATGTAAACATATTACATAAATATTAAGACATTGTTCTTATAAAACAACATATTGTATTAATTATGCTATAACCTACAAACAGTCTATAGGTAATGAACCCTACGCGGAAATGAGTTCACGTGACATAGTTCACAAAGGTCGATTGACAATAGCTCTTACTATTTTTATCGAAAGACCTAGAGGATATAAAGTCCTAATCAACTTCCTTCAACGCATCTCTTTAATAAATGTTATCACTAATAAATTATAAGTCTTCTCGTTAGACATAGTATTCTAGAGCATTTGTAACAGTTCGCCTTGAGGTTGAGGTAATGTTGCAAGCAAAGTCATATACTTTACTTCAACATTAGTATAAGCTCGACAACCTCCAAAGTATAATTTTTGCATCATATTATTAACTAAAATAACAAGTGGTGTTAGACCGTCTCCAGGCATTAAATGCATGTTAACTAATTTTATATACATACTGCCAATTCGTCTCTTCTGTGCCTCACATCGAATAAACTTAGATGTCTGCTTAATAATAAGCATCTTTCTAAAAAACAAATTTTTAGGAATCAAAAGAGTGCATAAAATAAACAAATTATTTTGTTTAACACATAGCGAACTAATGCTCATATATGGAAATAATTTAATTCTATTAGCAGTTTATTGAACTATTCAAATTATGCTATTAATTTTTAATCAATTAGAAACTTATTTCTAATTTAATCATATTCAAATATGAATAATTCAAATTGAATTAGAAACTTATTTCTAATTTAAATTATAATTGAACTAATCAATTTATCTTGGTTTAATTAGAAACTAATTTCTAATGAAATGTCTAATTTTAATTTAGCAAAAATAAACTTATTTCTAAGTTTATTTTAACTAAACAAATTAGTTTGTTTTTAATTTAATTTGAAACTAATTTAACGAAATTAATTACTTTGGGTAAATTAAAAAACTTTATTTCTAGTTCTTTACGAGTCTTTTGTCTTATTATAGTTATATATATATATAACAATTTACTGTTGAGAGAGAGCAGTGGTCTATATATGTGTGTGTGTGTGTGTGTGACAAGACAAAAAAGTTGTTTATGAATTAAAAACCACATACTTATGAAAAACCACACCTCTGGTCTTCTTCCTCATTTCATTTTTGTTTTTTTTAATCTTTTCTATCTTCCATGTTTTACAACCCATCAACCTTCGATGCTCTTAACTATCCACACCGGAGAAGTCATCGGCGTCCTCTCTGTCGACTTACGTTCATGGGTGAGTATACACCCAGTGGTGTTGCACAGTAGTGACGCCAAATCAGTGGCATCACCAACCCATAATCACCAACGGCAAAACGCCATTGGTTTTCCCATTGTCTACAGTAGCCTTGGACCATAAACTCAAATGCTTATTGGTCACTTCAAGGTTACGGTACATAAGTGAGAGGCTTGAACACAAGAAGAGTAAGGAACATACGCAGTTGCAATAAACATACACAAACCCACAAGATAAATATCTCTATAGTGTTCAGTAAATGCACGTCCAATATACGCAGGCAGATGCAATCGTAGGTGCAATCAAAGAAGGTTGGAGGATGTAATGTTCTTTTTGCAAAGTTTACATGTCTAATTGAATTTTAATATTTAATTGAAAAAATGGATAAATGAATGTGTAAATAAAGTTTACATATTTAATGGAATTTCAGTACTTAAAGAAAAAGATGTAAAAAGTCATTTTTTAAGTGTTTGTTAATGTTTGAATTATGTTTATGCGGATTGTTGATATTTGAGTTTTGTTTATGCAAATTGTTGATGTTTGACTTATGTTTATGCATAATGTTGATATTTGAGTTATGTTAATGAAGAATGTTGGTGTTTGACTTATGTTGATGCGAATTGTTGACGTTTGAGTTATGTTTATGCATATTGTTGATATTTGAGTTATGTTAATGTGGAATGTTAATGTTTGACTTATGTTTATACAGAATGTTGTTGTGTGAGATATGTTTACGCGAAATGTTAATGTTTGACTTATGTTTATGCGGAATGTTGTTGTGTGAGATATTTTTAAGCGAAATGTTTATGTTTGACTCATGTTTATGCGGAATGTTGATGTTTGAGTTAAGATAATGTGGAATGTTGGTGTTTGAGTTATGTTTATACAGATTGCTAATATTTGAGTTTTGCTTATGCGTGTTGTTCATATTTGAGTTACATTAATGTGGAATGTTCATTTTTTAGTTATGTTTATGCGGAATGTTGATATTTGAGTTATGTTTATGCGGATTGTTGATATTTGAGTTATAGATATTCAAGATAATGGCACCTGATAGAAACAAAGGAAAGAATGTGGCAATTATCAAAATTGTTCCTCCCCTACAACAACCAGATCAATTCAACCCTAGCCAACAAAAATAATCGACTTAATCCACCAATGAAGCCAGTCAGCAACAACCTCCATGTACCTCAACTATTGCTGAGGGTTCTTCAGGTCTATTAATCTTTACCACCTATAATTCAACTTATGCTCAAATATATATTTACATGTTTAATGTGTTTTTTCTTATCATTATTCTTTTGTTGTCAGCATCTAATACTAGTATTAGAAAAAAAGAGGTAGAGGTATCACTAAAGGTTCTGAGTTGCAACGATGAATGATGTAATGAACAGCAAGTTGTCTGTGCATATTGATACCTTACAAGGTTGTCCTGTTGACAATATCCAATTGACAAAATTGTCTAATAAGTTAGGAGTTATTGTCAGGATCGAATTGCCTTGCCTTCAACATGCCAAGCAGTTAAAGGAAGACAACTTGCTACAAAATGCTTTTGACAAAGTTTCAGTAATTTCTCAATTTATTTAATTATATGCTTTTTTACTTATTTAAAGACAATTTCACTTTTACTTGTTGTTCACATATGAAACTCAATATTGTCGATATCGACAACTCTAAAGTTTCAAGTTGTATGACTTCACTATTGAAACAAAGGCCCAAGGATCATCATTATTGACTACATAAATACTACAAATCTTTTCCTTCTGATGATGACGCAAGGAGAAATGTTTCCAAACGGATGTGTCCAGAAAATTAGAGCCAAATGCATGATTATTGAGCCTCTGCCAACGTTAAGGTTTAACTTCTTTCTCTTCACATTTGCTTCCATTAACCTTATTACATAATTTAATGATTATTTCTTTTCTTTATTTAAGAAAAGCGTGAGAAAGCCAAGGTTAACAGAGAAAAAATGAAAACTCCTTACAACCAAGACTCCAATTCATTTGTTGAGGTATGAAATGAATATCTAAGTTCTTTGTTTAGAAGTTATAATTATATAAGTAAATACAACATTATTTATTGTGTTTTCAATTCTTTTTTTATAAAACAGAGTGAGAAGAAACTATATGAAGAAGAGTGTGATAGGATCACACTATACAAACTTACTCACGATAAGGAAGGTCAATGGTAGATGTCAAAAGAAGCGCAGAATAACCATGTAAGTATAAAAAATTGTTTAAATTATAAGTTTATTTATAAAATGATGCAGGAGTTGTTGCAAAGATCATTGTTTGATAAAAATGAGCCAAATGTATATGAGATTTGCAACGTGCTTGGTATAAGATTCGGCTACATTACAGGTCTTAGGTTTACCCCTAAACCAACCGCTTTATTCTCATCAAGGCTAGCATATGTTGGTCGTCTTGAGTAGGAGAACCAGTCGCTCAAGGCTAAATTAGATTGTAATGAACAAAAGCTATAATGTAATGAATGAAAGTTTACTAAGCTTGAAAAGATGGTCAAACAAATACTTGACCCAAATTATATAAGTAGTAGTAACGATGAAAACAATTCTTAGTTTGTTCATATATATTTTTGTTAACGTTTGTATTTAACATTTAATGATATTTTATTTTTATATAAAATGTTTCTACTTTATAATT
>JANZXV010338666.1:0-13248 GCA_027576455.1 Erythroxylum roigii | reverse complement strand
AGTATGTGTTGATTGCGGTTCTTTGTTCTCACCCACAATTGTATGCCAGACCAACAATGGATCAGGTTGTCAAAATGCTGGAAACAGAGGTATCGGTTCCTTCTATCCCAGAAAGGCCAATTTCTCTTGCAGCTGAGAGGGTTGACGTTGGGAGATCAGTGAGCAGTAGTGGCTCAGTTCAGCTCTCTAGTCCTGCTGGCTACCATCCGAATACATCTGAGAGCAGTCGGCCTTCTGGCAACAAGGAAGAAGGGTCAAGTTCATACTCTAGAGCATTTTAATCAATGTAGACTGTAGGCTTTGACCAGATAGTTTGTGTCCTGTGGTTCTGGAACATAGATGACTTCTTTCTCTAAATCATAATGGATGGTTCCTGAATTTGGAATGACATACTACTAGTAAAGATGTATAGCTGTGCAACAAAAATTTGATTCATTTAATGATAGAGGAAGATTAAATTCTTTTGCAACAAAAATTTGATTCTTTTAATGATAGAGAAAGATTACATTCTTTTGAGATTCAATACGTTTATACTTTTGTGTATTTTGTAGTTCAATCTGAATATGTGATTACTGGCAGACTGATAACTATAGATGTTCAATTTATCTCCTGAGTCATACTCTTCAGATGTTACTGAGATCTCGTTATAATGGAAATAAAATAATCTAAGCGGCTTACTCCTGAGAGAGGGAGTTTGAGTACAAGTTTTTGCAAGATGGATTTCTGGCCGTTACTTTCACTTCTCCTTTCAAGGAGTCTAACAAAAACTGATGCCTGGTTCATGCTCATGTTATGGCCTGGACCTGGAGTTACACCTGCTTACCATGTTATTTCATAATTCTAGCCGTTAGCCTACACACAAACTATATTAGTCAATACTCAATACAGTTTGAAGGAGTAAGTTAACTAGAACACAGTTGATTATCTTCAATTCCGGTTTGATAGCGGTTCACTCCCGGTTGAACCTCTAAACCTTAAACCTTTCCTTCGATCGGTTCGATTTCCGGTCCGATTTTAAAACATTGCTTGAAATATACGTAGTGGTAACCGGGCCGGGCCGCTGGGACTGGACATCTAGACGGACAACCGGGAAATTAATAATCCGAACCAAACCTGCTCTGATACCATATTGAATTTTTAATATGGGCAGAGTGTAGAGTCCACTAATAAAAATTGGGCTTGGGCCAACCATTGTCTAAATAACTAGAACTAGTTGTTTGGATAGTTGACCCTTACCATTTATAAACCCTTTAATATTCTCATTTCTAAGCAATATAGGACACTCTTACAGTTACTCCACTAATAAATTGACGTTGACGGCACTTGAGTTCCGTGAGAGGTGGCCCATAATGACCTTCTAGTTCCCTACTTTGTATATATGAAATTTAATGAAACAAGGTAGGAACTGATTTATTAAAACAGAGTATCTGTTTCCCTTCTAGTTTACCAAAGTTGACACATATATGGAAATGTAAAACCATCAGTTCCCAGATGCAGGCCAACGTTGACGGCACTTGAGAACACAGAAATCAAAGGGAATGTGATTAGGAGCACAAGTACCTTTAAGATTATCTTAAAAGTTAACCGAAATCACTATCAATATAGCTACCAAAGGTTGGTCTATAAGATGCCCTAATCTCTCCATGCAAAGAACAAAAATATAAGGAGATAAAGGGTCCCCCTGTCTGATACCACGAGACGGAAAGAAAGTATCTGAAAGTTCACCTGCCCAACTAATTTGCATAGAAACTGTAGAAATACATCTCATGATGAGACTAATGAGGTCCATCGGTAAACCAGTTTCGACAAGAGTGTCTTGGATGAAGTCCCAATTCAACCGGTCGTAAGCTTTCTCCAAGTCTACTTTTATCGCTACAAACCCAGACTTACCTTTCTTTTTCCTCATGGAATGGAGGATCTCCTGGACAAGGATTATATTATCCGTAATCAATCTTCCTGGAATAAAGCTACACTGAGTAGGCGCTACAAGATTATTGAGAAAAGGCTTGAGACGATTGACCAAAATCTTGGTAATTATTTTATACACAACCGAACAAAGACTAATTGGCCGAAATTGTCGGATTGTGGAAGGAGAAGGGATTTTAGGGACCAGAACTAAAATAGTTCTATTGATTGCCGTCTCCCAACCTTCAAGTTTGTAGATATGTTGGATAAATTTTACCATATCAGAACCAACTATCTCCCATTGATTTTGGTAGAAAAGAGCATGAAAACCATCATAGCCTGGAGCTTTGTTAGGATCCATCTGAAAAACTGTTGTTCTCACCTCATCTGCTCTAATTAAGCCACCCAGCTGAGTCTGCGCTCCAACTGGTAAAGTAGGAAAGGCTCCTCTGCATCCTAAAGCACCACTCCTCAAATTCTCCGCCGTATATAGTTTCTCAAAGAAGTCTTTAGCCAAAGTTTTAAAAGCAATAGAATCAGTAACCACATTCCCATCGTCATCCTTAAGAGAAGTAATTCTTGTTTGCCTCCTACGAGCAGTTGTGATAGCATGATAGTACTTCGTATTACGATCTCCATGAGCTATCCATTTACACCTAGCCTTTTGATGCCAATAAAACTCTTCCTCGCAGAGAACATGTTCAAGCTCCGTCCGGAGGGAAACTTCTAAGGCCAACAAGGGAGAAGAAGCTCTAGTCTCTAGAGCTCTTTGAATACCAGTCAACCTCGCCAGAAGCTTCTTCTTACGATGGAATATATTGCCGAACTCTGATTTATTCCAAACTTGCAAAGCATTAGAAAAAGCGGATAGAGAACTACTGAAATCATTTAGATTAGGATGCCAATTAGCCTTAGCAACAGTGGCGAAGTTCACATGGGAAAGCCATGCTGCTTGGAACCGAAAAGGGCGTGGAGCTATAGAAGCAGACCTTTGAGGTTTGAAAGTAATAAGTAAGGGACGATGGTCAGAGTTGATGAACGGTAGATGAGTGACTAGTGAATCAGGAAAAGTTTGCTGCCATAAACTGGAACAAAGAGCCCTGTCAATTCGTGCTTGAACATTACCCCTCCTCCAAGTATATCGTGAACCCACATAGCCCAGATCATGCAAGCAGCTATGGTGAACACAATCGCGAAACTGTGTACTGACCACCGGCTGTAGGTGAGACCCTCCACGCTTATCCAGATTTTCCAGTTTGGCATTAAAATCGCCACCCAACAGCCAAGCATTAGACATAATTCGAGCTAGTCTTCTAATGTTTACCCACAGATACTTCTGAAGATGGTATTTCGGGCTCGCATAGATAGCAGTGAAATCGAATGTTCTCCCATCTGTAGAAATAGTTGTGTGAATAAATTGCTTGTGAGCTGCTAAAACCTTAACGTCGGTGTCCCTGTTCCACAGAAGCCAAATTCCTCCTGAGAATCCAACAGCTTTTACTCTAAAGGAATGATCAAAACCCATATTCGCTATAACTGTATCTGCCCGCTTACCATTGATCCGAGGTTCAGTAAGGACTGCCAATAAAGGTTTGTGAACCCTTACAAAATTAAAAAAAACAGGTCTGAACTTCTTGCTCCCTCAAGACTTATTTATGTCAATTTTTCTTTTGAGTATGATATTTCGATTTGAAGAAGAAGCGATTTACTTTGTAGCTAATCATTTGATTACAAAATGGAGGATGTGTTGGATGAATCAAATACCCATTCTCTCTTAGAAAGCAGTCCAAAAAGGGGATGAAAATAAGTTGCAAGGTAGTGTAAATTTACTTAAGGATCATATCATCCAAATATGATCTTTAGTAACTTCTACTTTGTCTTTGAGACGGAGTAGATCAATGAGAATTACTCTAGGGGCCAAGGCGGTGAACAGTTGATCTTCCCTAGAAAAACATTTTGGTTATGATTCGATCTCGAAATCCTAGACTTCAAAAAAGGCGACTAACTCTTCCATCGCCATATGAACCATCCGCTCCTTTTTCGATTATGCTTTTGTATAAGTGAATAGATTTTTGTGATTCAATCGATTCGATTCTCATTCTTACCTCGAGTCAGGAGTAGAATCTTATTAAGAGGAAGACTTTGTCTTGTCCACACCCAGGAATGAAAAGATCAGATCGGCAACAGCAACGGTCGATAAGACTGCTTATTCCTTATTCACAACACATGAAACTGTTTTTTCACCTTAGGGTAAACAGCGCTAGAACTTATACAGATTGAAAATGTGTGTTTATTGATGGAAAAATATACAAAACCTAATCGAGATTTAGATAACTACGACATGTCGATTGTATAGTGAGATCTTGAATTTTGAATTCTATGTCCAAAGAGATCGTTAAGACCTTCATTTACACTAATTATGCTAGGGAACTATGGCTAGAATTAGAAGAAGAAAAATAGGGAATGTAATGGTCTATTGATGTATCAATTACATAGGGAAATAAGTTCTATATTGCCAAGGAACATGTCTGTAGCCAAATATTTTCACTAAACTAAAGAAAATGTAGGATGAATTTGTGTGTTTGATGCCTATACCATAGTGTACTTATAGAACAACTATACAATGTATATGTGGAGCTGCTAAAGGATTCGCAGCTATGACATCTTTTAATCAATCGATGCAATATCTATTGGGTCTTGATGATAGTTATCATAACATAAGAAATCATATTCTACTTATGGATCATTTACTTATAGTTAATAAAGCTAATACCATGGTCTTAAAGGGAAAAAAGCATAAGAAAGTCCATATCAAATTCTTAAACTGAATTGAGAATAATGCAACGTTAATAAGAACAAAAAAAATTTAAACAAAAAAAAGGCAATAATGGAAGAGGAAGGCAAAATATGAAGCAAAAAGGAGGAACCATAAATAAGAGTGAAATGTATTGCAATTATTGCAAGAAAAAATGGGCATCAGAAGGAATACATGTTTCAAGTTACATAGAGGACTAGATTAGTATAAAGAATTACAAGGAAAGAAAGGAAAGGCTAATAATCAATCCTTTGCAGCTAATAAAACTAACGAGGAAATGGAACAAGAAGGTGATGATAAAAGCAAACACATGCAAGAGGGGGATAAATTGTGTGTATAAATTTCTTTTGCAAATTCTTTCATTTCGTATAATAAACAGATCTTAGTAAAATAATATGAGCCTATCAGATAATAAAGCCTTTTTAAACGACAAGAGCTTGTTAGTCAATAAGAGCCTTTTGTGGGATAAGATCCTGTTTAAACTAAAGGAGCCTACTAACGCGCACCACGGAAGGATTGATGTCGATTTGATGATGTTTTCGATGGGTGTTTTGTTTTGGTGTGTTTTCGACCTTAAGGAATTAAGAAGGATGGAAATTTCGAATTCAACAATCAAGAAAATAAGGATGTGCAAGGTTTTGATTTCTACGACACCTCTTGGAAACTTGTTCCAAACAATCCCGATGATCAAAATAAAACCAAGAGAAACAAACAATCGATATGCTACAATTGGGAAAGCAATTGATAAGTGAAAGATGGTTCAAAAGGTAACAAGAACAAGAGAATAATGTTTCTCCCTATTGAAGCCGACGACACTCCAGCAATTCTGATCTAAAAGTTGCGAAAATTTGACCTAAAGATACATATTTATACCTAGGTTAAATAATAAAAGGTTGGGCTAAAAAATATATGGAAGCCCAAAATAAATCAAAGTCCAAAAACTAAATAAATAAGTCTGATGTGTGGCGCCACTATTGGATCCATATACTCTTGGGCTTAAGTGAATTAAATAGCCCACTCTTACTAATAAAATAAGTGGCGCACCAAACACTCATTGGGCTTAAGTGATGAAGCATTAAAATAGCCCAAGTCTTCTTGTCTTCAAGCTCCAAGTGTATACGGTCTAAGGATTAGAGTTAAATGGATTAGTTTGGGCTCAATTCCATTAAATTCTCCTCCAATAGGCTTGGAGTTCGCCATCCTCTCAAGATAAAAGCCCACATGCATGTAAAGAGTCTCTTTAAGTCTCCTGGTCCTAATTCTAGACATAGGTCCAACTGGAATGACGAGCTCGCCCCCGTCACGTACGCCATCTCCATGGTGATCCTTACTGCTGCTCACATCAGTCCCTCCCTCCTCAAGAAGATTCGTCCTCGAATCTGAATCTATATCAAAAGGAGAAAGATTAGTAATATTAAAAGTTGCAGAAATAGAATACTCACCTGGCAGGTCAATCTTGTAGGCGGTATCATTTATCTTCTCCAACACCTGGAACAGACCATTACTCCTAGGATCTAGAGTAAAAACACTAGGCAAAGCATCAAGAGGGTTAGTGTCAGAAACTAAACGCTCTTTGTATCTCACCATTACTAGTGCTCTTTGTATCTCCAGTTACTCTCCTTAAGTCTTTTCACTTAGCAAACAAGCTCACTTTTCTCTCTTCTTTTCTTTTTCTGAGCTCTTCTCTCTTGCACATCCCATTTTCTTTTCCTCACTTGTGCTGTCACTCCCCATTGGGCCAATCTTTCTTTTCTTTTGGGCCTCTTTTTCCTTATCATTTTTCTTTATCTCACTACCCAACCCTCCTCTCTTTGCAAAGCTTTAATCTGGTCTAGGTAGATCTCATGAGGCGATAAAGGTAATAAAGTGAAGTTCTTGCCCTTGAACTTGAATGAGTACTTGTTTGCGTACCCATCATGTTATACTCGCCTATCAAACTGCCAAGGCCTCCTCAATAGAAAATGTCCTGCCTCCATGGGTATCACATCACACAACACCTCATCCTCATACCTTCCTCCAAAAAATGGCACCAGTATCTGTCTAGTCATCTTCACATCCGCACTATCATTAAACCACTGTAAATTATATGGCTTCGGATATTTCCTACATGTCAAGCCCAATTTCTTCACCATAGTTCGACTAGCCCCATTAGTACAACTACCTCCATCTATGATCAAGTTACACACCTTTCAACCCACTAAACATCTTGAATGGAATAGGCTCTCCCTCTGATCCATAATCTCATCTCTAACTCTAGCACTTAACACTCTCCTAACTAGAAGTGCTTCTTCTGTGACAACTCTTTATACACATTCATCATCATCATCACAAACACTATCACATGGAAAATCATCAACATCACAATCCTTAGAATCAATAACCCCATTATCCTTCATATACATCACTTTTCTATTGGGGCATTAAGAAGCAATATGACCAGTACCTAAACATTTAAAACATTTTATAGATGAATGTTTACTAGAAGTAGCTTAGGTGTTAGAATTACCTTTTTGATCAAATCCCCCAACTGGTTTCTTAGGTGCTTCCTTGAAGTCCACCCCCTTATCCTTAAACTTCTCTTTCTTGGGCCATTTTGAGTCCCATGAGTAACTAGAACTTGCTCCACTCCTTGTTGTCACTCTAGCTTTGAGCTGTCTCTCTACCTTCATGGCCATGTTCACCATGTCCTCAATCTCCAAGTAATGCTGTAACTCCACCACATTTGCTATCTCCCTATTCCTTCCACCCAAGAACCTTGTCATGGTAGCCTCGGGGTCCTCCACTATATTAGCATAGATCATAGCAATCTTCATCTCCTTGTGGTAATCCTCTACTGACTTAGACCCTTGTGTGAGTCTATGGAGCTTTTGATGCATCTCCCTATAATGGTAAGAAGGCACAAATCTCTTCCTCATATATGCCTTCATTGCTGCCCAAGTATTGATGAGTCTCTCTCCATTCCTCCTCCTAGAGGTCAAAAGCTGATCCCACCATATTAGTGCATAATCTATAAATTCAACAGCAGTAAGTTTTACCTTCTTCTCCTCTGAGAAGTTATGGCACTCGAAGATCAAATCAACCTTCCTTTCCCACTCTAAGTAAGCCTCAGCATCATTCTTCCCCTTGAATGCTGGGATCTACCTCTTGATGGATTTGAGGTCTCCATCTTGCCTACTGAGGGGTTTTCCTCTCCGAGCTCTCCTGGGCATGTGCTCTTCATAGCCCTCCTCCTCCTCATCTCGCTTACTGAGGGGTTTTCCTCTACGAGGTGGAGGTTACCGCTGACGTACATCTGCACGCCTGCCCTGAGGTTCCTCTCATCTCCTTTGTCTGAGCTCATCCATTTGTCCCTTAACCTTATTTAAGGCTAGATTGAACCTCTCAAATTGTTGTTGCATGGCTCTCAAAGTTAAAGCTATATTTGCATCTCCCCCTTGGTTGTCATCATTACTAACTCCATGTGACATTGTAAATAAAATGATATACTTGCAAAACAAAGTTAGTGATAAACAATCTCACACACTCCCTCACGTGTTTCACTCAAGAATTTGTCACTCTCCTCGTGTTTAAGTCACGACAATGACTCCCTCAAATAAGCTCACACACTCTTGCCTTTTACCACTCAATGTTCTCTGAAATCCAAGTTACAATCAGAACCACGACTTCATCAATTCAATGTTCCCAAATGTAGCTCGAGTAACAAGTAACAAGCAACCTAAACCAATAGCCAATAACAAGCTAGCAAGTTTGAAAAATTTTGGAAACTATTTGTCATGGGTGATTTAAACGAACCTTAGACAAGTAACAAGTATGAGAAATCATAAAGATTTTTTTGGATTTTTTTTATTTTTCAGATTTTTGACTTTTTTTTCCTCTTTTCTTTTTATCTTCGGATTGTCCGACTCTTTCTTTTTTTGGGACTTTTTTTTTCATTTTTTCGACCTTTTTTTCCTAACTTTTTTTTGAACTCTCTTTTTTTTTTTCTAATATAAGCTGAAAGTTTTCAACAAATAATTAAAAACCCTAACTAAAATAAAAGCAAGAAGAAAATTGAAATCCTAGGCCAAAAGTTAATTCACACCTGAATTAATGATCCAACGATAATTGGATGGCGATGGGCGGCAGTTTCTTGAATTTTGATGGAGTTGAATAAGAATCCTCCTCTAAACCAAAGGCTCTGATACCAAAATAACACGCACCGCGGAAGGATTGACGTCGATTTGATGATGTTTTCGATGGGTGTTTTTGTCTGGTGTGGTTTTAACCTAAAGGGATTAAGAAGGATGGCAAATTCGAATTCAAGAATCAAGAAAATAAAGATACGCAAGGTTAGATTTCTACGACACCTTTTGGAAACTTGTTCCAAGCAATCTCGATGATTAAAATAAAACCAAGAGAAACGAACAATCGACACGCCATAATTGGGAAAGCAATTGATAAGTGAAAGATGGTTCGAAAAGTAACAAGACAAGAGAATAACGTTTGTCCCTCTTAAAGCCGACGACACTCAAACAATTCTGATCTAAAAAATTCTCCAAAAACCCTTAAACATAAGTATTTATACCTAGGTCAAATAATAAAAGGTTGGGCTAAAATATATGGAAGCCGAAAATAAAACGAAGTCCAAAAATTAAATAAATAGGTCTGATATGCTTTTGGGCTTAAGTGATGAAGCATTAAAATAGCCCAACTCTTCGTGTCTTCAAGCTCCAAGTGTATTGGGTCCAAGGATTTGAGTTAAATGAATTAGTTTGGGCTCAATTCTATTAAACTCACCTCCAATAGGCTCAGAGTTCGCCATCTTCTCAAGATAAAAGTCCACATGAGTACAAAGAGCGTCTTTAAATCTCTTGGTCCTAGCTTTGGTCATAGGTTCAACTGGAATGACAAGCTCACCCCCGTCACGTACGCCATCTCCATGGTAATCCTTACTCTTGCTCACATCACTTATAGTTTTAGCTATGCAACTCGAACTCCTTATAACTCTTGTGTTCATACAAGAGCACAAACACATATGGAAAGAATGGGAGGAACATAACAAAAAAAACTTAAAGCTAACTAAAAAACCTTAGACTAAGAGAACTAAACTAATCTTCACCCTTTTCGACAACGGAGCCAAAAACTTGATCATGTCGTTTAAGCTTTAAATTTATATGCTCTCAAATACTACAAACGCACGGATCGTGACTGTAGTATACGAGGTGTCAATCCCACGAGGAAGGCGACTAATCTAATCCTAAAATCTAAGACCAACAATATATAAAACTGAAAATAAATAATGCATAGAAAGTAATCGCGAGAATTGAATTTAAACACTTAAATCAGAAATTAAACACGAAAGAATTAACACAATAAGCTAATTAAATCACAACATTCGTCCAAATAATACAATAAACTAAATTAGCATTAAATCAAAACAAAATCCCGAACGAAAGTTTATAACATCATCAATATTCAAAATCCTGTCATCATACTATCCATTTCAGTTATATACATTAATAAAATCAAAATGAAAAGGAAATACAACTTGGAATAAATGATGGAAGGTAGCGATGTTGAAAAACCTCCTAATCCAGGAAGCACGTGGAGTCAGCTTTGTCTGCCTCTTCTTTCTATTCCTTCTTCTATTTCTCTCTCTCGGTATTCTCACTTTAGGGTTTCAATGGTGGCTCCTTCAAAGCTCCCTTTTCTCTGCCTCCTTATGTTCTTTTTGTACTTCTTTATGTTTTGGGTAACCCTAGGGTTTTTTTTGTTCAAAAGGTCTAAAAAATCCCTCGAAACATAAAGTTCGTGAGTGTTTCTGCATCTTCCTGATGCAGACCACGATCGTGGCTCACATCCGAGCCTTTTGTAACAATCGTGGCATGCAGGCCATGATCGTGGCTTGTCACAATCGCGGCATACAGGTCACGATCGTGGCATGCAGCCCACCATCGTGGGCCCTTCCTTGAGCTTCTGTCGCGATTGTGGCCTACCTGCCATGATCGTGGGCTCGTGTTGTGGCCCATATTCCCTCCAAAACTCCTCCACTCTTCGATATTGGCCTTGAAACACTAGCAAACACATCAAGGTACCTTAAAAACATGATATTTAAGCTCAAAGACTTGTAATAACTCATAAAACACTTAAAACACAAATATATCACAAACTAACACAATTTTAACCTAAACACATACCAAGTGATTGAATTAACGACTAAACACATATCAAACAATGTCCTAAAACGTGATATAATTTACATTTATAAGTCACTCTAAAAGCTTAGCTGAAGTTAAGGAATCTTCTCCTCTTTGTCACTTCCTAATGATCTCTTTTTTTCGTTGTGATTTCGTCATTTGTGCCTGAAACTTTGAATAAGTGTGAGAAAATTTTGCAGATAAATAATAAGTGTGAGAAAATTTTGCAGATAAATTACATACCTATCCTTTTCCCACACTTAAAGTTTATTATTCTTACTAAATAATTAATTATGAAAACAAAATGACAACGAAAACTAAAACATATAAAATAATTATTAACTTAACACTAATGAATAAAAAAAGAGACAATAAAATAAAGAAATAATTAAAAAATTTACTGACAATCTAATTAATCTCAAAATTACCAAACAATTAAACACAAACCCAATGTTAATTAACATCAAACATAACTGATTAACCTAATTTTACACAAAAAATCACAATTAAACATTTATTGAGCCAAAATCACTTAAATTCACAATTGAATTTGAATTTTAAGCTGATTATCATGCAATCACACTAATTGAATCATAAAATTAATTGGGTAAGACTTAAATTTAATTATCAAACCATAATTAAGCACAAAATCTCCAAAAATCCCTAAATCATAAACTCAACATTTTCGATTCAAAAACCCACAAATCACGCAACACCCAATGAATCATGCACAAACAAGTGAGAAAAAACTAGAAAACTTACTTGGATGTTACTAATTTGGCTAAAAAATGCAAAAATTGGGACAGGAGAGCGAAGTGGCAATGTCGAGAGTGAGTGAGAAGAGAGAAAATATGAGAAAATGAAAGTGATAAGGCTTTTTAAGAAGGCTCATGGACTTACATAGTCTGTGATACACAACCAAGTATCAAATAATTTATGTCACTGAATCATAACTTTCTCTAATTTACACAGGTTGATACATGGTCGTATATCAAAACGTGTAAAACTACACCAAAGTCTAGAGGACATGTAACACCTTGTAAATGTGTGCAACTTGAAAATTAGATCGTCAAATATAAAATTTTTTACACTAAATATTATAACACATGGACATACATACCCTACACATCAGTTACACACATTCTCATCATTAGGGAGCTTGATTTCCTATCCTAAAACACATAACAACTCACTTAAAATCGTATATTAACTTAACAGCAATAACAAAATAATATAAAATTGAGATAAAACTAAAACTAACTAAAAGGTTGCCTCTTATGTAGTGCTTGTTTATCATCGTTAGCTTAAAGTACCTTGCATGTGTACTGAGTCTATAATAAGTGGCTTACTTCCACCTATTCCTCCACATAAGGGTTTTGCAGCCTGTAAGTAAGCCACCTATTGCAAGTTAATGTCCTTTTTAATAACAAACTATTAATAAAATAAAGGATAACAAAACTCGCTAAATCATCGGCTAACTCGAACAATTTGTCTTTTAGGAAATAGGAACCCTTCATATTCAAGGTGACTTCTAATGACTCATTAGTAGTTTTCTCTTTTAATTCTTCTGTCAATTCTTTTTCTACCACCTTTGTCCATTCTTCTTCTTCTTCTTCTTGGATAAAGGTTTCTAACTTGTCTTCTTCAATTACCTCCTGCCACTTCTCTACTTCATCTTCTTAGATGGAGGCTTCTTTTTAGACCCCGAACTTTTCATAAAAGATAAGAACTATTGAATGAGAAATTTTGGTGATTAGTCACGAGTAAAGAAAAAATGAATGAAAGTTTTTGAACCAAGAAATGATAGACAAGAGTAAAGTAAGGAATGAGAAATGTGGATAGATTCATGTTTTGCTATGGTGTTTTTGGTTGATAAGAGATTTTGAAATAGGAAGAAGTAAGGTAAAATGAAAGCAAAAATGAAGTTGAATATGTGTAGTAAGTGATGAAGGATATGTACATATGTGTATGTTCTATTGTTTGTGTGCATCATTAATCATTAATCATGGATTATAATTTTCTTTGTGGAGGACATTTATTTGAAATGAAGTTGAGAATCAAGAATAAATGATGTAGGAAAAGGTGATCTTGGTATGAGTTGTGTTAAGGAAAGGTTTTGAAACAAAATTGTTAGTTGATCTGGTAAATGTTCACTGAGTGTGCTTCAGTCTGTTAGCCATAGCTTTTTCTCTAGTTATCTAAACGAAATTGTTGGGACCCGCTTCCGGAACCCAACTCATAACGAACGAATCATAGCTTAACTAATATCGCTTCATTTTTTTCATTTACACATCATTCAAAGTGATTCCAATTTCCAATTTGGAATTCATCAATTCCTCAATTCGTTTAATC
>JANZXV010338614.1:0-13261 GCA_027576455.1 Erythroxylum roigii | reverse complement strand
AATTCCGCGATTTTTTGTAGAGCTTATCGAAAAAGATTAAAGATCTATTCAACCCCCCTTCTAGATCGTTTACAATTTTTGAATTGAACTGTTTCATGATTAAACAATTTGAAAAGTTCGACTTTAATATTCCAAAACCATTTGTTCAGTTTAGAATTTAAAAATTATTTTTTAAAACAACAAAAACAGTCGAAACCCATAATTCATTATCTAAAAAATCAATTGACTAAAAATGAGAACAGTTGAGAACTCAAAAAGATTATGAGTTTTAGACTCGTGCGATGATTAGAGTTCTAGTTTGGGTGTTGGCATTGTGGCTTTTGCGGTTGCTAGAAAAGAAGCTGCTTATGACTCCATCTGGCAGTAACATGTTACACGAATAAGGCAGGTGACTGTTGGAATTGATGGCGACTTGAAGGTTATTGTTTTGTCACATCACTAGTCGACGGCAACGGGAGGAGGCATCGATGGCGAGGCAGGAAATTGCTTGTGCGAACAGGCATAACCTCTAGGAAGTGGCAACTGTGGCAGTGTGGAGGCATGGAAATTGCGGACGTGATGCTGATGAGGCAGCACGTCTGATGAAGCTGGAGTGTGCCAGAGGTGGAAAGCTATCAGCAATCTGCGGCGAGGAGCCTCTAGCTATAGCCAGCAGCAGAAGTAGAGAAACCTATGGTTGGTGATTGACGAGTGGAGGATGGCAGCAGCATTGGTAGCATGCGAAGTTGCTAGAGAAGGCATAGGCCGGTGGCAGTTTGGAGAAGGAGGCAGCTAGAATTTGTCTTGTTTGTGATTTTATGGTTTGTGAGATGAAGAAGATAGGTGTTTGGTAATATAGACAATCTTATCCTAGGTGTGGAATAAACTTATTTTAGGAGTGGAATAAGTGATGTTTGGAGATAGGTTTAACAATGGGCATATATTTGCAACATGGATAACTTTGAGGATGTTTGGACACTAGAGTAGGATTTGTCTTGTTTGGTTACAAGTTTAATGTAAACTAAACTAAGAATAAGGCTTGTTTGGCTTTAAGATTAATGTTCTTAATAAATTTTATTCCAAGCAATTTTAAAATTGTTTTAAAATCTAAAAATCAATTCCAAAATTAAAGTAATTATTTTTATTAATATGATTACGATTAATAATTTATTGATTTCTAGTTTAATTTTAGAAAATTAGTCTCTATTGATAAGAAAAATGAAATTAAATCTCTCATTAAAATATTAAGTACACACTAAGAAAGTGATTGTTGTCTTCCATTATTATAAGAATAAACTAAAGTTTTATTTATTGTTAGACTTGTTGAGCAAACTTATGGTCGCTTTAACCCGAATATGTTTAGCCTTAAGCAAGTGGGTTCTACTTAACTAAATTTGTGTGATTTGGATGAGCAAACTCATGATCATAAGAATTTAGAGGCAGGGTTAGGAATAACATATAAGATATATTTTAACTAGAATTGTTACCTAACAGATCTAGGAGTCATGTAAGATGTGATTAATAAAGAAGTTATCTACATAATTTAAGTTTGGTTAGTTTATTGAGCAAACTTAAGATCAACTATATTTGAATGGGATCTTAGCCCACTAAAAAGATTAGAGTAATCTTTTCGAATAGTAATGAGAGTTATTATTTCGAATAAAATAGTGGGAGTAACCAAATACATGACATATAATTAATTACTTTCTTTTCTTACAATTATATTTTGTTCTCAGTAGAATGTACCTTGTTTAGTATAGTTGATACTAAGTTTTGGACATAGGATATGTTTGAGAAGAGTTCTCAAAGTTAGATAGAAAATTATATGTCCATGATGTTATTTTGCTATAATCCTTGTTGAGGATTCAATGATAAAGTTTTAGAGATATGTCAAAATCATATGGATGACGAACTATATTGACATTTTGAGTTGACTAATGTCTCTTAAACTTTGATGACAACATGTAAGATGTATGTCAATATGATGATAGCAAGACGCAAGAGGTTGCATAGAACAGAGTTGAAAGGTATAATACCTTGTTGAAATTGTTTCACTAAATTTAGCCTACTAAAAGCATAAATATAGACATCAGTTAAAGGCATTTGCTATAGTATGATAATTTTGTCAAAAGAAGAAAAGTGATTGCATAACTCTTCTTGTTTGTAAGAGATATGATAGATGTATTTCTAGTTCATGCTTTTAAATATTTGATATTAAATTTAAATTTAACATTATTATAATATTCAAGCATGATAAGAAATAGAATGTTAAGTAAAAGTGGTTTATCCAATTTTATAGAAATAGTTTGTATGCGTTGGATCAAAGGAGACTTACGCTTAACATAAATGGAAAGAATACAAATTTGGATAACCAATATTATCATTTTATGTCATATTGCTTAAATTAATATAATGAGAATCATAAAGTTACATACAAGGATATGTGTATCCTTTTGATTATGAATTGTATGAAAATTGTGAAACATGTTAAGCTAAAAAGTAACCAAATCAAACTTTAGTGAGAGGATAATGATGATATTGAATTGTTAAATTGATACATATAATGTATTGGGTGGAATAACAATTCATAAAAGCATGATACTTATATTTCTTTAAATTACTAATGACTTTATTGGATATAGTCATTTGTATTAAAAGAAATGTGATTTGAACTTTTAAGAAGTTGAAATTTTTTACATTTAAGTAAAAATTAAATATTTAGAATGCTTGCATTTCAATAAGATCTTTGTTAAGTTTTCAATTTTCGGTTATTTATAGGAAATGAGACCCTTTAGCAAAATACTTTTACAATAAAAATTTCATAAGAGTATGAATTTATGTAAGGAGGAAAAATACAATATGGATATTGTATGATGCAACATTATTTTTTCTATAGTTATACCTAGTACAATGGCTCTCCTTCAATAGTTCCAATTGAATCAATTTGCAATATTTCATATTATGTATGAAATGCTAAGTTTTTTAAAGAGTCACAGTTAATGATTTAAGGATGTGATGCTTAGCTAAAGTATGTATTATCCACTAAGTTTATAACTAAATTGGATTATAGACCAATTAAATAAATTGTTTGTTTCAATGAATACTTATAGGAAAATGGATATAAATTGTTTGTTTCAATGTATCCAAAGAACAATTTGAGAGAATTATATAACTCTTACAGAGATGGTTAAGCAAAAAGTGCTAATTTTATTAAAGCTTAAGTCTATTTATAATAAGTTTTGGACGTTTTAGTAATTTAATTGAAATTAAATTCTAATTTCAATTAAACTTTAACTAGAATTACAAGTAATTTTAATTAAATACGAATTATGCTCAAATAAGATCCAATATCTCATATTGATCCTTATTTATTAAATATTACATATTTAATCATAAGGTTTATCAAATTTAACTATCAAGTTTAACTTAATTAAAATATCTTTGCTCTCTTCAGCCTGTTTTTTTAATGTAAAACCCATTAGGTTCCTAAATATGTTGGTAATGAATATAAATTATAATTATAATTCTTAATTATAAATAGATAAATTAAAACTTCTATTGATATATCTTTCATTCTCCAATTAAACAATTTATAATCATAGACCAAAATTTATATCTAGCAACACGTAATGACCACCAAAATATATAGAAATGTAAAAGTAGTATTCACTAACTTTTTCGTGTATTGTTTTTCATATAATTTAATCCTTTTATTATCTAATGTTTCGATTAGACATGGAATATGAAATTAATGTCTGCTCTATTTTGAGTCCAATCATATCAGTTCTCCGCTATTAGTTATCGATTTAATTAATGACATTTGTAAATTATTTACAAAATTTCATTCTACCTTAGCTAAAGATTTCTCAAATCAATACTAATATAGAACATCAAAACATTCTTCCTAATTACTTTTGAGGTGATTAATCCTATTTTGGTTACTTAACCACTACTATCTAGTTTATACAACATTACGAGTACCGATTGAATGACCTATGATTAAATATGTCATAAGTAGTATTAAAAAATAACAATCCATATACAAGATAACTTTGGAGATCTCAGTTCATAAGTAGTATTAAACTATTTTTTGAATTTAAATTTGACTTAAATTAATTTTTTCGCTTAATTTTAACTCGTGAAATAATTTAGTTAGAGTACATAATTTATAAATTATTATATATTTAATAATTTATCAAATCCACAGAAAAAAATCAATACTGATTCTATGGATATAAAAGTAAAATACTTTCTTTTGAAAATTTGAAAGTTTGGAACTTATGGGCTGATTTTTTATTTTTCGTCACCATTTGTCGTTCTTAATATCCTGGGTGGGGTACTCTCCGGATCTATACAGATCACATTCTGACAATTGATGAAACAATAAACAGGTCATATACTGCAATTAAGATTCTGGTTCAGTGTAATGCAATGAACCCTGACAATAATAAGATCAATCTGAAGCCGATTACCTTTTAAAGGCAGACAGAATAAATCAATTTTGTCAAAATTGTCAAAAAGGTGTCTCCCTCGATTTTTTTTGCGCTTATCGACGTCTGATTGAATAGGCCCAAATAGATTTTCCCGTTCGTGTTTGTTTTTAAAATGCAACGAAGCAGGAAATAATCTTTCAAGGCCTATCCCGTGTGTTAAAAAATTAAGAATGTATGAAATAATTAACAGAAATACTCTAATAAGCATAAGAGAACGCATAATGTTATAATAATCCAGAAAGTGAAGCAAATTAGTAGAAGAATAAAATTAGATTTTTACCAAACTTATACTTCAAAATCATTCATCTGAACACTTCATAGTATTTTAAAATCTCAATCATTTCTACAATTCATATAACATCTAAAATCAAATTTTAATGTAAAAATAAAATACTAAATATATAAAAATCAAACAAATTAATAGTTGAAAGAAAAAGTAAATTTTATAGAAATAATATCTTTCTTTAAATGTTAAAATATTATTTTTATAGTTTTCATAAAATATTTTTATAGCTTTCTAGATATTTAAGTTAACTGTCATCTTAATTAATGATTCGCTATATCTTATGTTTCATGACAGAAAGACACAATCCTAGTAAAGTATAAATAGTCCTAAATATAAATACAATAACAATGGAAATGCTGACCGTTAATCAATTGTGTCGACTGGTCAGTGGTCAACAGACAAAAGGCAAACGCAAACTTCTCTCCCATTTTCGGCTTCGATACATACGACCATTGGCTAATACGTCAAAAAGAAAAAAGAGCACTGTAGTACGTAAGCATGTTCCTGACGCGGACGCCCCGATTCGTCTCGTAGGATTGGACAAAGAACAACTTGAGCGATTGTCTGCCGTACACGAGTTTCTCTGATCTCTGCACGTGACCATGTTAGGCGGCCGTCGTCGCGCCCCGAAACTGCGGCTCCCCCCCCTAAAACCATGGGCTTCTCTGTTACAACAACAATTGAACCACAGGCGAGATGCTCTTTTCCGACTACATACAATTGTACTTTCGAAATTTTGCCCCATAACATCAAATTATTAACCAATTTCATTCAATCATATATGGTCCAATACTACAAACATAGTCCTATATACTTTAAAGAGGAAAGTCCAAGCAATAAACGAAAGAATTTATAGTTTGAAATGGAACTAGGAGGTCCATAGTGATGAGAATAGCCCAATCAAAAGTACAAGTGAACTCCTAGATTATTAATAGCTCACGGGGTATAGATTTACTTACAGGCCCATAGTTCACAAATTTGTGTTTCATACTTTCACTCATTGTTCATTTATTACTTTGATTCGTATCCTTCCGTATCATGTGCTTAACATTCCTATTGAAGCACTTGTAAATTGATAATTTTTTTCATTTACACATTTTCTTTTACGACCTTGGCTATTAAAGAATTGAAATGGATATTCAATTCCTAAAATCTCCAGCCATGGGATAATTATCAGATGAGCAAGTTTCATCACTTTGGCAATACTAAATAAGAGGGATTGAACTAACAAAAATTTGATAATAGACACTACATGTCTGTGCATAATCAAATTAAAAGAATATACACATATACAATTGTTCACAATTGGTAGATGATGCTTTTTTTTTTCTAATTAAAATATCCCACAAACTTAATATGTTGACTAGATGAATTGTTTGATAAATAATTTTCCAATAAAGGGAATTTCTAGTCCCTATGCTTTGAAATTCGTAACTTTAGTGAATTGAATTTGATTTTATCTTATTCATTTTATCAATATTTGTACGTTTTATAGATTCATTCATTATAAAATCCCAATTTTTGTTAATCAATTAAAATTTGTAACTTCAATTAATTGAATTTATCACTTTAATTATAATCTTTTTCTTTCATTTCCTATAATGCTATCATCATTCAATAATGAATTTGATTTCATTTTATTCATTTTTTCAATAAATATACGCTAACTTCAATTAATTTAATTTCTCATATTATATTTTTAATTAAATACATTTCTGTTAAAAATTAAAAAATTAAAAAATAAAAAATAAACGAATCTGGCTAGTCCGAGCTCAATCAAATTTTGAGCCTAATAAGTCCAAACGGGCTCGGGGCTCAGGCCGGGCCTCACCCTACTTATAATTTACATTTATGACAAATACCTCTTAGTTTTAAGTTTAGACAAACAAGATATTTAGGTATAGAGATTGCACAAAACAAAAAAAACTTATGATCTCCATAACTATTGTATGATGTAATATGATTTTTAAACGTCAGTGTACTTTGTTTTCATAATAAATTTCACTATTATTATATCACACATGTTACACAGAAGTAACATATATATATATATCTTGATTATCCTAACTATCTAATATCTAAAGTACATGCTTAAAACGATATCTTAATTAAAAAATTATTTGGTATGACACATTAGGCAGTAGATAAATAGATACAATATATTATATATATATAACAGCCTTACATATCATCCTGTAGACTTAATTACCTTTAAATTTAATGCATGTAATACTTGGCTTAACGAAAAATACAAAGAAAAAAAAGTTTTACAGGCCAATAATATGAAACTATGTATTATATTCCAAAAGAAAATCCTGTGAACTTGTGTTACTTGTCCTTATAAACAATAAAAGAGTAATTAATTAACATATACTGAATATGTTACTTGCTCTTATAAAAAATTAATTTTGTTGAAGTTTTATATTTAAAATCTTGAAAATTATCAACGTAACATCCAAAAAAACATCTTAATAATATTTACTATTCTCTTTTTTTACTTTGAGATATTTCTTAGATAACATAGATTTATTAGCAACTCTGACTAGGATAATTTAGTTCAATTGATATATTATGTTGTTATTAACTTTGTTAGGCTATCTTCTTGAAAAAAAAATCCTCGTATTGTGACCAAATCATTTGCAAACCTTGCATACCACTTAAAGTCCCTCTTTATAGCTTTGTATTAACTTGTTTCTTTTGTTTCTTCCTGTATTCTTTCCTTTTTATGATTACACAAGAACTTTAAATGAATTAAAAAGCATCTCAACTTAGAAATAAATGTTAGCTTAAATCCCTTCTTTACATCAAACTTTGACCATCTAAGCTTTTTCTCTCTTTACTATTTCAACTTCCATAATCATTTTCAATTTCATCTTAGCCACCATACGTAGAGCTAATATTCAAATTAGAACTTGAGTCTTTAAAATTACTGATGTTTTAAGAACCTTGCCCCCAATTATGTTGGATTCCCATCTTCACCCTATGAATGCTCTCCTTTAACTCTACTACTTGGATCAATATTAGAATTATATGATGCAATTATACTTTTAGCATATTAGGATTATATAAGTTTAAAAGGCATGAAACTACAAGTTAGATATTTAAACTAATTTAAATTAAATATAATTGTTGGGGATATTTAGATGACAAAATATAAAATTCATATTTTTAAATTACATTAGAGTATATAACATAATTTCAAACTATAAGGGGGTTTATGGTAGTGGTGAACTTACCATTAGGTTGTGGTGGCATCGTAACTTCTTTACCACCAACTAGCATATATTGTATATTAGCTTTTGCAAAGTATTGAACTCCATAAGTTAAAGATTTCAACTATTTGTGAGTATATTAGTTTCTTTGGGAGAGATTTAAAACATATGGGTGTATACAAGAATATTTTCAACTACATGGAGTTCTAAAACAATAGTCAATTGACCAACATGCTAAACAATCTAAATTCATTCACCATTAACTTCAACATTAGAGACACTTTCAGAAGTTGTTGTTGACTTAAAATATCTCACTTCCTCATTGATTGCAACAACAATTTCTTAATCAACAAGTAGTAAAAAATTGCATTAACATTAACATATGGAGCTAATAAGTAGATAAATACTCACTAACCATTTTAGGTTTATTACCAATAACTGGATTTATCATCTCTTAAAGTATTATAGCCAATTTATCATCCTGTGTCATATTACAATTTCAAAATTTTCCTCGTTGCCTTGTAATATCAAAATTTTGTATCTAAATAAGATATAAAACATATAATATAAGTACATTTCATTTAATATTCCATAAGCTATAAAATTGAAATGTCGTTCGTCATTTATAATAGCTATTTTATATGCATTATCTGCACCATCAAATTTCAAATATTAATTTAATGCTTTTGTTTTTTTTTTGGCTATATCAGAATAAAATGGATCATATATCTTGGCTATTTTGTATAGTTTTTACTTCAACATCTTCAGAATTTGGTGTTGTACTAAGAACTTTTGTACTCTTTTCACCCCTCTCTATAATAAAAATTGAAAATGTGAATATCATTCACAATATTATTAGATATCATAATTGCATAATTCAAATAAAATACCTTTAGATTCTTAGTCTTCTTGTAAAGTGACATTAAAAGCTACACCATATAAATAACCAACAACTATAAGTATGTAGTTATCCCATCTATTTTGATTTGTTTAGTACTCTCAACATGCTCAACACCTTCATCTTATGTAGTTTAAACACCTAAAACTTTAACAATTTCATTGTTACAATTACTCATGTTCAATTTAAGGTACTCATCTACATCAATGTATACCTCCAAATTATTGTAATTTTGCTTTATTATGAGCTTATATAAGCCAATTATATGAGGTTCCTGCACCAAACTACTTGTTCCATCTTCAAATTTTTGATGAGGAATACATAAACTCTTTTATTACTATATAACCCAAGTCTCTAACAAGATAAATGACTTGTAACAATTCTAAGTGATAAAAGTTAACTACATATGAATGCATTTGTTCCCCCTTATAGTTTATGGCAACTTAAATTTGGCCTATGTCATAATTGCATCTCCAATTATTTATATATATTTAGTTAATAGTAGGTATACATATATGCAATTCAAAATTGAAACAAGTATCCTATATACAATTTAAAAAATAACTAATAAGGTAAAAAATAACTTAACATACTCATATTTCATTAACATTAAAAGTCATACATAAGAGTAGTACTAGATAGGCTAATTCGGCTCAGATTTTGAAACTTATAGAGAGCTTAATTTCTAAACTCTCATGAAAAAACAAACCTAAATTTCATCCCACTAATTGAAGCATAACCAATATTATTCCTAGCATAAGAAACCAAAATTTTTAAATAACACTAACATTGTCTACTTTCCTAGTTTTCAAGTCAAGATTCTCGAAGCAACTTTCACTAAAAAATTGTACATAAATTGACAAATAACCACAAAAGCACTATAGACAATTTAGAGATCCTAATATTAAGAAACCCAAGTTTAAGAAAATGTAAACCATATTCTTCTTTGTTAACTTTCAATTTTAAACATAATAAGTATATATCTCAATAAATAATAATTAAAGAAAGAGGCACAACTTACTTCAACATAATAAATATTTCATAAACCCTAACGTAAACCCCATTCACTAGAATCCCATTTCACCAAACTTATTCTCTAATACAAATTTAATGATATTGAAATTACTCACCTTTTAGCTTGAATGTAGCCTTCAAGGACTCCATAAAATATCACTCAAGCCTTGAATCTTAGGAAGGTTCTCTTTGAAACACTTGCACTCATTTCAAGTTTGAGTTCTCCTTACAAACCATTTGATGTGTGGAGTTATCCATTAAATTGAATCAGTGTCTCAATTGCATTTAGAGTCCAAACTTATTCACATCGTTTAAAAACTCTTAAAGTTTTCTTTAAAAAAATTTGAAAATTGGTAAAATTTCTCTCTTTTTAGTTATTTTAAATAGGTATAGGTCTTAGTGAGCACGTGTCATGATATGCATGGTTTATTCAATTTTTATATTTGAAACAAAATGGGAAGGGGGAACCAAGAAGTGGGTAATAGGGAAAAAATTGAAAATAAGTTGTTATATCTTATAATAGGTTGGACAACATAGTGGGTAAATTGATTTGTTGAAAGGAAAGTCCTTTATGGCTTACATGGTATTACTCATGGTAAAAAATTATATAGACAAGAATTAAAGACAAAACTCAACAAAATATTATTTTGGAATTTTTATAGAGCATAGGAGCTTCCTATAAGATTTTGAAAACATAAGAATTTTTAGTATAATTAGTGTCACTACATGGAAAGTTAGTGTCTTTTACACTAAATTTTACCTAAAAATTTCATATTTAGCATTCCAAAGATAACTAATCCCAATATTTATAAGATTATTTAAAATAGATGAAGTTCTAAATTACATCCTAATGTTCCTTGAAGGTTTAAGCAAACCCTTATTATTATCTATGGTATCATAATAAACCTTAATATTTTGAAAATAGTACTAGTAACATCCTAGACATTAATTGTCTCTCCAATGTTTCTCTCCCTCACCCCTTAGGCAAGCCTTCATGGCTAACCTGAGAATACCTTACAATCCTTTGATCCTTATCACCCTTCTACATTCAAACTTCCATTGAATCTTTCAAACAATTTACCTAATCACCTTCTTTCTTCAAGCCTTATCTTAATCTTTGCTTCTATATAATTTCACCCCCTTATCTGCTTAGGTTTCCCTCATTAAAAGGCATTTTAGTCTTTGGCCATCCAAATAGTTTCTCATATTTCTATTTCTATTGCAGGTAACTGCCTTTTGACATTCCAACCTACGAGGACTGCAGAATACCGCTTTGGAAAAAGAAAGTTAAGATGGAAAGAACTAGTCCAAGCTCTCCTTTAAAACTACTTTTCCATCATTCTGGAGGAACCCGGCAAGCTAAAGCAATCTAAGGATATCACAAGTTGTTTACCAGCATAAACAATAAAAAACAAGTTAAGTTGGAAACATGTTTTAGAGTAGTCATCTGAGACCTTATTAAACCATTGCCCCCCAATAATGATAGTGCCAAATGCATCATCTCACTTAATATTAATATACTTAAAGGAGCCAAGAGTTAGAGATCTATATTAGTGGGGTTCTTTAATCGAAAAAGACCCCTTTTCAAATGGTGAAAATATGGGCAAATAAGGTATGAAGGGAAGGAGACTTCAGGAGGCTATGATCTCATAAGATAATCATGTCCTCTTCAAATTCTCCAATAAATCAAAAGCAAATGTAGTGCTAAAGAATAAACCATAACACATTTATAGCATCCCCATTTTTCAATAAGTTTGGAAACCTAAAATGAACCTGGACAAAATTAAATATGAAAGTATTCTCATATGGGTTATCTTTCATAATATTCCTTTAGAGTATTAGTTTACAAAAGGACTCAATTTTAATGCTAGTTATATTGGAAAACCAATATGCATAGATGAAACAACTGCAAAAAGGAGAAGGGTAGGCTACGTAAGATTATGCATAAGCATGGAGTTAAACAAAGATCTCCAAGATAGTGTCCCTTTAATGAGAATAGGAGAGAATGATAGCCTTTATTATGATTTAGTTTCAGTTTCTTATTATTGGAAACAAACTTTAGCTTAGAAAAGGAAATGTTATAAGAGTACAGGAAGGGTATTCAAAACTGGGGAGTATATATAGCTTATGGGGTTACATGATAATCTGAAAGGAGAAAAGGCAAATGCAACACATATCGTAGAAAGACAAAGGGATATACAACACAAACTGGATCCTAAAGAGAATAATATTCCCAACTTGGTACCAATAGAGGCTATAACATAAGTAGTTATTGAAATAAGGCCACCCATCTCTACACCATAAAACGAGATAGGACATTAAGAGTATATAATCATCCCATCTAATAGAGAAAGAAAAGTTGGTTTAGAGGTGGAAGAAGCTTCTTACAGTGGCACCAAAAATCTATAAGAGCAGGAATTCATAATTTATTTTAAGAGGAAATGTGATAAGAAAAGGAAAGGTAAAAGTCAACCTCAATGCTAATAGCTATCTAGAATATTAGGTGTATCAACTTACCTAGTAAATAAATAGTCCTAAAGGACTTTGTATGTGATATCAAACTGGTTCTTTTATGGCTCTTAGAAACTAAGCCAAATCAAGATAACATTTTTAAGCTTTAAATCAAACGAAACTAGTGGACTTTTTTATCTAACCACCACTATCATCATTATAATTATATCATTTTGGCTTTTGATTTCTAAGATGCAGATGAACCAATTAGAAATTACAAACTAACTATCACATACCAAGAGTTGGTTTATCTAGCAAAAAACATAAATGTACATAACATTTGTTTATGGATGAAATATGTAATTCTAGAGGAGGGATCTATGGTAGAAACTCTTTAACATTCAACAATCCAATGTTGGGCCATAGATGATAATTGGAGATTTCAATAGTACAATTCACAAGAATAAGGCAGAAGAGAATTCCAACCTAAGGAGTTATAATATTGATTTAAGGGATTATGTTTAAAGCCTGAAGTTCATACTTGAGATTTGAGGGAAACTTTTATACCTGAAGTAATAAGCAATCCTCAACTTGGAAATTGAGGAAAAAGCTTTACAGAGCTTTGGTAAATAGTGAATGGTTAGACATATTTCTTACTAGCTCAACCCACTTTGATAATATGAGAATCCCAAATCATTACCCATCATTATCATATACTTAATCCTTAAAGGCAAAAGGATAAATCCATTTAGATTTAACAATTTCCTAGCTGAAGATGGGAGTTTTGAGGAGGCTATGATCAAATGATTAGAAAATGAGGTACAAGGTTGCAATTCTTTTGTACTCCCTCCTATTCAAAATAAGTGTCGTTTTAGAGGAATGCACACTTATTAAGAAAATTAATGAAATGTCTGATATACCCTTATTA
>JANZXV010338540.1:0-13269 GCA_027576455.1 Erythroxylum roigii | reverse complement strand
TCCTCAACATTTTATTCTGGTATCTTTGACAAAATAAGGGAATATTATATATCAATTAAGAAACACCAAAATAACAATATCCCATGATTAATTAGTTATGAGTTAATAAAATATAAATAAATCCAATAAGCTGTAACTTAATCCATAACAATCACAATTATGATGGCATTAATATTAAAACATTCAAATTTATTAATTAAAATATCCCTTGTATCATTTAATCAGAATAATTTGAATTAAATTATATATAAACCCTAATTAAATTAATTAAGCCCAACAAATCAAAATTTCTGAAACAATATGCAATTAAATAGTATAAAAGGTCCAATAAAATTGTTAATGCATAAACATCTTTGAAGCTCCACACATTTATAGTTATTTACACTGTCCTTATACATGACCGTGTATTTTTAAAGTTGCTTCAATTATTTCATTTTATGCCTCAATTTTAGCTGACTTCTTATCCTTTTAGTCTATGAATTGGCACTTATCACCTAACAACACACTTGAAGCAAAATAAATACTAAAAAAACATAAAACTCTCAAATAAAAAGAAAAACACATTAAATATGGATATATAAATATAGCCAATTAATCGTTTATCACACCTTGCCAAAATCCCTCTGAGTTGAGGCATTAAAGACTACAACTTACTTACTCACCAACTAAAGTAACTGTCAAAAACCCTTATAAGTTATGGAATGGCAATAAACCTAGCCTAAACTATCTACACATTTGGGGTTGTCTAGAGGAGGCCAGGCCATATAGGCCAAAAGAAAATAATTTGAACTTAAGAACTACTATTTGATACTTTATTGGGTCCTTTAAAAGATCCAGGGGTTTCAAGTTTTTATGATCCCACTACTAAAGGAATATTTTAGACAAGAATGCTTGGTTATTTAAGGAAGTTGAGTTTGTGGGAGGAGATAAGGTAAGAGACTTTTCCTTGGAGGAGGAAAGTGTTATTATTCCTCAAGTTGTTGACATCAGTCAAGAAGCATCTCTAGATTAAGACAATATTCCTTCTATAAAAATTCAAAAAGTTATTCAAGAATACTAAACTCAATAACCTCAAGAACCAATACCATTAAGGAGATCCAATAAAGAAAGAAGAAATGCAATTTTGGATGATTATGTATATCTTCAAGAACATGAGTATGATGTTGGGATGGTAGAAAATGATCCAATTAACTTCCATCAAGTCATACAAAGTTCTAACTCTTAAAAGGGGATTGAACCCATAAATGAGGAAATGAAGTCCATGAAAGACAATTACATATCAAATCTTGTCCTATTACTTGAAGGTGCAAAACCCATTCGTTACAAATAGATATTTAAGACCAAAGAGGTATTCTAAGGTAAAATGGAAAGGTATAAGGCATATGTATAAGGGATTTTTTTCTCTTGATCAATCCATGAATTTTCAATATATTTCTATTTTTTCCTTTTCTTAAATCAATTTCATTAACATTTATTCTTTTGTTAATATTTTAAAAAATCCCTACAAGTTTCATTTTGTTACTTCCTCTCCAAGTTAAAAACTTGGAAAATATCTCAAAGATTTAAAATACTCAATTGCCTTTATGAAGTCCTTCTTTTCATATACCCTATTTCTTTAAAATTTGAATCAAATTATCCTAATTGAACAAAATTTAAAAAATTATGTAAACTCTAATTACAAGAAATTAGTCATTTTTTAAAATTCATTTTAGATAAAAATGTGTAACTGAAATTAATTTAAGAATAATTAAGACGTTAAATGAATAAAAATAAAATGATAAAAAAGAAGTTAAAATTCAAAACGATAAGATTTTATGTAAATTAGACATGGAAAATGAAATTAGATACAATTAAAAATTAAATGAATGCAATTGCATATAAGTTTATGTAAAAAATGAATTTAAATGAATATACCAAAATGTAATTTCAAAAAAAGTAAAATAGATTGAAATGGATGTAAAAAGAATGTTGGTCGAAAATAAATATCGACAATATGCCATAGATTTATAGCCCTCGCTCTGGATCCGAGGGGATGTAAATTGGTCAAGCTTTCCTAAAAAAGATAGAACCAGAGGTCATGACCTTGTAGCACTCACTTTAAACCCAAAGGGATATACGTTGCTTAAGCTATAATAAGGAAGATAAGACCATAAGTTTATGATGTTGTAGATCTCTCTCTTGATCCAAATTCATATACACATGATCCATCCAAGTATTTTCATTAAATAAAAAGCCCTAAAGGGCACAACATTCCCTTAATAACTAATGAGTTCTTGGAACTCTTATCTTTTCAGATGATATAATTTAATATTTGTAGAATGTGGTAACTTGACATAATGAGTGGATTTATTTGTTACTAACCTGCACTTATATCAAATTAGGATCACAATTTGATGATCATTTTGCATATCTTTTGTCTTAGATAAAGGGGTGTATAGGGCTTGATTTTGTTGTAGCTTGTTCTGAGCTAGGGAGCATTAAGCATGCTTATTTGTCAATTCCTTTAGAATTTTAAGGGTATTATACTTGCTCATGACTTGAGAACAATCAATTATCTTAGTTTTTTTTTTACTTTAGAAATAAAGGAACTTAAGCTTTCTCAACTTGAGAGCGTTAAAACTCATTGAAGTATATTTTTTGATGGCATATGCTTGGCATATCTATTACTCTTAAATTTGAACTCAAAATGATGCTTTTTGGGAATATTTTATTACTACCCTCACTTCTTATGCAACACAGGTAAACATAAGATCTACAATTTAAAAATAAAAAGTGAAGGGTTTACTTGCTAGGAATCATTATGGGTTGTGTATCCCTCACTTCGCACTAGTTTTCTTCTAGTTCTTTTTCGATTGTCTTCTTTGTTTGTATTCATAATTTGCTTTTTTGGTGCTTAATATTTTTATTATCCTTAGTTTCTTTCTTTTATAATAGGGAGAATATTCTTAATGTTTCAATATAAAGCTTTTGAAAGCATTTCACCTTATTAGCCAAAAGTCACCTATAAGTTTTCAATTTATAACGATAGAATTATACAAATAATAGGAATAGGTCCTTAAGTACAATATGTTTGATCTACGCCAAAATTCATTCCCTTCCATGTCCTATAATTTGTGAGTTTTTGGTTGGATAACTTGCTTAATTCTATATGACAATGTTTATCTTGGGGCTAACTTTGTTTTCTAACATAATCAATATATTATGTTGACTACAACACAAGTTACCATGTTTATATTGTCGTACATTTTTTAAGAAAATCAGGACAAGATCGGATCCCAACTGTAGCGAAATAATTACAAATTATTTTGCATTTTGATTTCTTAAAAACCAAGATAATTTTAATTATATAAAATGATTAACGTATAAATTATAATAAAGCATCAATCTTAATTCATACCTTATTCTGAAGCTTGAACTTTATCTTATCGCATTCCTTGAACCATTTTTTAAATTGAGGCAGCTCAACCACTATAGCCGAATAAGTGTTCGGTCTCTAATGGTATCTACAAAACAAGTTAAGAGAACTCTATAACTCTTACAGAGAGGGTTAAGTAAGAAGTCCTAACTCCATTAGAGCTTAAACCTATTTATAATAAGTTTTGGACATTTTAATAATTTAATTTAATTTCAATTAAAATTTAATTAGAATTACAAATAATTCTAATTAAATACCTATGCATAAATAAGACATAATCTCTTATATTGATTCTTAATTATTAAATATATAATATTTAATCATAAAGTTTATAAAACTTTACAATCAAGTCTAAATTGATTAAGATAACTTTGCTTTCTATAACATGTTCTTTATGTGTGACTTATTAGGTTCCCAAATATATGCTGGCAATGATTATAAATTATAATTATAATTCATAACTAGAATTAGATAAATTAAAACTCCTTTAATTTATCTTTAGTTCTCCAATTAAACAATTTATAATATAGATCAAGATAGAGTCTAGCAACGCATCATAACCACCTAAATATTTAGGAATGTCAAAGTGAGTTTACTAACCTTTTTGTACATGATTTTTCTGTATAATTCAATCCTTTCATCATATAATATTCCCATTAGATAGGGCATAGAATTAATGTATACTCTTTTTTAGTTCAATCATATTAGTTCTCTGTCATTAGCTATTGACTCAATTAATGATATTTATAAACTATTTACAAAGCGTCATTCTACCTTAGTTAAGGATTTCCCGAATCAATAACAATCGAGAATAATAGAACAATCTCCCTATTTATTTTAGGGAGATGAACCCATCTTGATCACACAATTACATCCATATAATTCATGTTATTTCTAATGAATACCAATTGAACAATTATGATTATAATATGTCATAAATAGTATCAAAACATAGCAATTCCTATACAAGATAACTTTGGAAACCTTAAGCCAAAGGATCACTTTTACGATCATCACAATGAGAATTTTCATAGACATAAAAGTAATGTTCCAAATGAATTTCTCATGTCGGGTCAGTTTAGTGAACTTATTCTCTAATAAGCACTCTCATATTTGTTTAAATATCTCCATACTTTAGTCTATGAGATCGACTACATCTTTCATAAGGAAAAACAAAATGTGTGCTAGTCTTTTTACATTTTATTAATATCTAGTCTTAATAGAACAATGACTAGGAACATCTAAAGATAATACATAAATGCAATATGAATATCATAATTATACTCTCATTATAATTTTGTTTGCAATTTATAATTATCCTATGGAATTTATAATATACATCTAAACATGTATAAGATAAAGAATGCCTTTAAATTATTTTGTCATTAAACTAAAATCAATCGATTGACTATAGGGCATAAACTAACACTTTTGATGTTAAAGGCTTTGACTCCTTGTTTGAATGTAGGTACTTATATATTCCTTCTCTTATAATTCTTTCAGGAATTTGAGATTAACTATAAAATTTTGCTCATTTTGATCATCATTAAGTTTTTCTACCCTTATTATCAATACTAGCGATTCCATAAGCAATAAAACCTCTGTTCCAAATGCTATGGGAAGTTTTGAGTCGACATTTGAGATATGACCCTGTACTCTCATAACATAAAATGAAATTTACCAATCCAACCCATTTATTCCTTTTCGGTATTCTTTTTAAGTTTGTATAGCATTGTAACTTTATCTAGCTTATTATTTTGGGGCTATGGCACATAGGAAAATCTCCAGTGTTTTTGTAACTACTAGTAGTAGTCAATGAATCCTTTACTTTTAAACTAAGTCTCCCTATTGAGGATCAAAATTATGAGTACTAAAATATATGCTAAAATGAAAAGCCTTTACTTCGTATTATAGTGAAGTAGTCCATAATGAGTAAAAGGAATCTATCTATCTATCTATATCTATATCTATATTTATATCTATATTTATCTAGAGTTGATAATAGGAGGAATATCTTCCACTAGTTAATGATGATACAAAATGTGGTGCTGGTTTTATCATAGACTTCGACATATTAGTAGGTGCCTTTTTTTTCAATTTTGGATAATAATAGGCATTGCCTTCATATTCTTTTCATTCGAGTTCTTAACCTTTGTTGGGATCCACAAATGCATTCACTATTTTCTTTTAAGATAGCATTCACCTTTGTGGAGCCAATGTAACAAAGGTAAAGAAAAAGACCTCCAATATAGTCATCATTTTGTTAGGTTCCATCTATATGAATTTTTGATGATTCTCTTAGCTTCTTTTCTTATAGAAAATTTTCAACCTCTAAGTACTATTTAATGGAGTTCATCTAACAGTTTATACTTACATTATCAGTGCACATTTACTCCCATTCCATAAAGCAGGGCTCTAGGATTTCTTCATAAAAAATGCATCTCAAAGTATAGGTAAACTTTTTGCTCTTATTTTACAAAGTTGGTATTCCATTTTTATTTTTATTAGTGATAATGAGCTAAATCACAATTCCTTATGTGAATTGATTGTAAATTTCACAATAATTGGCCAAATTTCTTTCCATATCCTAATAGTTTTCATTTACTTAGTTAAGTATAATTCTGACTCTTACCTTATCAAAACTTGGATGAGTTGATAAGTTTCATATTAAAATGATCACTAAGGTCTTGGTATCATTTTGATCTTATTACTAATTGCTTTAAAGATGGAGAAGTGCAAATTTGCTTGACTATAGTCTAGTGAACGTTGGTAAGGTAATGAAGAAATTGGAAAAGTTTATTTACAGCAAAATGAACGTCAAGGTGATTGGTCGTTTCTACACTAATGTTAATTTAACAGTAAATGCACGACGTGAATATAGCTAACACAGGTAAGTACAGGTTGATCCCACGAAGACAGTAAGTACTGGTAATTACCTTTCTCCTATTATCTAGCCTACAAATTGGATGTTGGTTTTTAATTAAATAATAATAATAAATAAAATAAAATAAAATAGAAAACAATAACGAACAAACAATAAAGGAGATTGCTTAGAAAAATCAATGATTAGTGTTAAGGTGATGAATACCCCTAAAATATCATCAATTAATTACCCTTTTTCATGCAATTATTTTATTGCGTATTAGACTGTGAAAATTTCAATCTTATGTTAATAACACTCTTGAGACTAATAACAACTAATACATAGTTTGATTAACCAAAATTTTTTAGTTAAAGTTCTTAGGATTGCATTAATGATTTATGGATTATATTATTATGTTTGACCCTAATCCAGAGGATTTATGTCGATCTATCTCTAAGTTTACAATCGACTCCTTTCAATTATGGTAAATGTATTCATACAAAGGATTTCTCAATCTCAATTATATAAAATCAAAGCATGTATTGATATTCTGGATATATTAGGACATGCATAAAACTTGTAATTCAATCATAATAAATCAATCAAAATAATTGCATTAAATGAGAGAATCAAGAAATATTGTTATCCTAATTTGGATTCATCACACCTAAAAACTAAATACATTTAGCTACGCATAATAGAAAATGAAATCAAAGAAAAACAGGAAGAAAAACGAATAGAAAACAAAGAAATAATAATTCTAAATCTCCCTTTTCTTTTATTGAATGCTTTTGCAAATTTGATGTTTGATGTTGTAATCTACTGGACCTCTTGATGAATTCTTTATGTTTTCCATGTTCCTTGATCAAAATCTTCCCTTCTTTATATTCTTCACATATGGAATTTATTGCAAAAATTTGGCTCCTTTCTGTTGCCTTCGTTCATGTCCTTTTATAATGAAAACTAAGTTTATTGGGATGTAAATAGTCACTTAACAGTCATGTTGGTGCCTGTGTAGCTCCAAAAATTCCTAAAATAGTGAATTTACATGTTTAAAAAGACTTACACGACCATGTATGTCCAAGATGCTTCAAACCTTTATTTTATGTCATGATTTCATTTTAATTTGTCTCCTTTTAGTCCATAAAGGCAGTCATAACCTATAAATACACTTTGAGAGAATTAAATACCAAAAATACAACAAAACTATAAAATCTTAAGAAAAATACATAAAATGTGGGTGTATAATTATAGTCAAATATGTTATTTTTATATCTTGTTATTTTTATGGCCTCTAATTGTTATTTTTATATATTTTTTAATTTTTATGGCATATGATTTAAAAATATATTCTTTAATTTTATTTTCATTTTATTCGTTAGTTTAAAATCTATTCACAATTTAATGTACTAAATTAAAAGTATGTTTGTTTCTTATAAGAGAAAAAATGTCTCAATTTGTGTCCTCACTTTTAACTAATTGAAACTAGTTATATGTCTTATTGGTTTTAAATAATTTTCTTCCATGATTCATCTCTTGACCATTTGGGTTAATTCTCTTTAAGTTTAGAAAAAAAATTCGCATCAATACTATTTTCTCCCTTTACACTTTGGTTCATTTCACATCATCTTTATTTGGTTGCATAAGATAAATAACAGACACATCATCTTATCATCAAAATTTATGTGATGTGTAACTAATATGAGCCCTTCCATAAAACTATTAACCATTGGACATATTACATCTTAGTCGTGAATTAGATGGAATGAAAGCTCTAAAATGTGCTTTTCATGTAAGAAAAAGTTCAGTGTCAAATTTTTTTGAAAAATTTTTATAATATATGTTTATAATAAAGAGATTCTTATTCTCTTGATTGTAATTTTAAATATAATTATTTAAAGGTGTTCTTTATATTATACATATTTTTTAATACAAGGTTCATGCGATAAATTTAAATTATAAATGAAATTATATCAAGATCAATTTATTTTTAAAGAGTTCATGTATTAATAAAACCTACATCTCTTCATAATGAGATGATAATTATGTGATTCATATTGCATTTGTTTATTATTACCTAAATAATTTCTAGTTATTATTATATTGAGATTGGACATTAATAGAGTGGAAAGACTAGCACGCATTATATTTTGTTCTTATGAAGGAAGTAGTCTGTTAGGTGTAGAATGTAGTATTTTTTAGATTTTTTAGGTGTTTAATGATAGGTGTAAATTATACTATGCTTTTATAAGTGTTTTAGTGTGTTTCAACTTTTTATTAGATGATTATCATATGTATAGGCTTAAAAATATGTTATTATTAATGTTTATATGTATTCTAAGTGTTTGTTTTGTTTAGAGTAAGAATTGGATCTTAATTTTATGTTTCATAAGGTGTTTGAATTATTTGTGAGTGTTAGAAATCATATAATTGCAAAACAAGGAAGATTTTAAGCAAATAAGAGATATATGACCATGTCAATGGCATGTAAGTCTCTTAGCCTGTGTAGAATCACAAATTATAGAGATGTTCAGTCATACACGGTCTAGTACACGGCTGTGTATCTCTCAGAAAACAATTCCGGTAAATTTTTTCTTTTTTAACACGTGAGTTGTTTTGGTATTTTGACATGTTGGGGTTATTTTTAGGACCTTAATGGAAAACCCTAGAAGCCTCAAGAACAATTTGAGTATATGAAACACACTAACAAATGTAGCAACCATGCATCAAATTGAATCAAAATGGAGAGATCAAGAAGAACATTAGAAAATTCCAGCATTCTAGATTGAGGAGTTAAACAGTTTTTTCTCTTTCCTTTTGGTTTCTTTTGTTATTATTAATCTGTAATTGGATTTTTTTTATGTTTATCATGTTTACGGGTTTCTAGATCCCTACTAGGGATTGTTATTAAACTATTTTGTGAACTTAATTATTATCGATTCAATACATATTTTGGTGTTTGTGATAATTATGCATGCTTATAGTTGACAACAAATCAAGAGGATAAGTCAAAAGTAATTAGATTAGATTGTGCAACAAGAGTTGATAATTTAATACTCCCACAATTATCAAATTAATAATCATTAAAAGAGAGATTTTGTTTGAAAAATTAATTATTTATTAGATAGCTTCAGATAGATTTTTTTTGAGAACGTAATTATTTATTAGATAGCTTCAGATCTAATTGAAAACGTTAGGGAAAGTTTTATAAATCAAAAGGTCGCAAATTTAGAATTTTCATATTCAATGCTTCACACCAAGGGTTAGGGTGTGTTTTGATGCAGTATGGTAGAGTGATTACTTATGCTTCGAGACATTTAAGGCCTCATGAGTTCAATTATGTAGTTCATGATTTAGAGCTTACTATAGTAGTGTTTGCTTTGAAAATTTGGAGACATTATTTATATGGCGAAACGTTTTAGTTTTTACAAATCATTGAAGTTTGAGTATCTGTTAAGTAAAAAGGAACTTAATATGAGACAAAGGAGGTGGACTGAGCTGCTTAAGGATTATGACTACATGATAGAGTATCATCCAGGTAAGGATAATGTTGTAGCTGATGCATTAAGCAAGAAATCTAATAGCAGTGTAGTACAAAATCAAGCATCGAGGTTACCAAATCTAGTTCAACTGAGAGCACTGAATATTGAGCTAAGTTTAGGACAAAATAAAGCATTGTTATCTACGTTGAAGCTTAGATCAGTATTATATTAAAGGATCATAATAGCTCAAAGCAAATACCCAATTAGTGAAATTTTAGAGAAGTTAAAATAGAATCTGATTTCTGAGTTTGAGTTGAGAAATAATACATTGTGGTTGAATCAGAGATTATGTGTACCAGATGTTGATGGTTTGAGAAAGAAAATTTTGGAGGAAGCACACATAGCAACCTATGTTATGCATCCTGGGACTATCAAGATGTAAAATACTCTGAAACAACATTTTTAGTAGCCAGGGATGAAGAAACAAGTGGCTGGGTATGTTGTCAGGTGTTTAACTTGCTAATAAGTTAAGGCAGATCATCAGGCACCAGTTAGGAAATTGCAGTCATTACCTATTCTAAAGTGAAAATGGGAGCATATTACAATGGATTTTATTATGGGTTTACCGAGAACTACAAGTAAGCATGATGTCATATGGGTCATTGTTGACAGATTAATAAAATTAGCTCATTTCTTACCTATTAGAGAGAATAACACACTAGATCAGTTAGCTTGGAGATATGTAAATGAGATAGTGAGGTTATATGGGGTCCTAATGTCTATTGTATTAGATCGAGATCCTAGATTTACTTCTAAATTTTGGGCCAACCTATAGACAACATTAGGTACAAAGTTAAATTTTGGTACAACGTTTTATCCGCAGACAGACGGATAGAATGAGAGGACTATTCAAACTATTGAGGATATGCGTAGGGCTTTTGTTTTGGAGTTTCAAGGAGAATGGGATGAATATGTAGCTCTCGTTGAATTTGTACACAATAATCATTATCATTGTAGTATTGGTATGGCTTCATATGAGGCGTTATATAGCAAAAGGTGTTAAACACCTTTTTACTAGAAAGAAAAAGGCCCAAGGATTATTAAAGGCCCAGAGTTGATTAAAGATACCGTTGATATGGTAAAATTGACCCTTGGTAGGATTAAGGTAGCTCAAAACAGGCAAAAGAGTTATGCAGATTAACACCGGAGGGATATAAAGTACCAAGTAGGAGACAAGGTATTTTTTTTATAGCGTCGCCCTGGCGAGGAGTGTTAAGGTTCAGTAAAAAGGCAAAGTTAAGCCCTAGATATATCGATCTTTATGAGATTACTGAGAGAGTTGGACCATTGGCTTACAAATTAGCATTACTGCCATAAATGTCTCAGATTCATAATGTATTTCATGTTAGTATGCTCAGGAAATATCGGCCAGATCCAACACATATATTACCGGCACAGGAGGTTGAGATTGCAATTAATTTAAGTTTTATGGAGGAACCGGTTAAAAAATTAGCTATCAGACTAAACAATTAAGAAACTGAGTAATTCCTTTGGTTAAAGTCCTTTGGAGGAATCATTTGAGAGAGGAAGCTATATGGGAGACTGAGGAGAACATAAGGAAACATTACCACCATCTATTTGATCAATCAGGTAAGAATTTTGAGGACAAGATTTCTTAAGAAGGGGAGAAGTGTAATATTCAGATTCTAAAATTACTGAGAGTTAGAGTGTTAGATTACTTAGTCATATGAATTCATCATATTAAAATGAATTTGTGCATTTAGGATATGATTTTATGATTTCATTCACATACATAAAATGAGCGTATACACATATGAATTTTGATTTTTTTAAAAAATTGCACTTAATTGACATGTTTCGAGGGTATGAAAGTTTCAAAATATTGTGACATGATTGTGCATTTCTATTATCTTGTATTTTGATTTACCAATAAAATAATTGATGGATTAAAATTAGTAATTTGGAATTTATTTGTCATAATTGGGAGATTGATGAATTAAATCTACATTTAGACTAGGAAAATTTTCAAGTAGCTAGACAAAATAACATTTAGAAATTTAGAATGACTAAGCCTATAAAATGAGTGACATATGGTAGTAGACTTGAGTGACAAATGGCCTAGGAAATTGAGTGACAAAGGGCTTAGGGAATTGAGTGACAAATGGTAGAGGAACTACGTGACATTTGGCAGCCTAAACAGTGGACATATGTCTTGCTTGTTTTCATGACAAGTGTCCTAAAAGTAACCTTACACCTACATCATGTGACCAACACATTCAGTTCTATTGTAATGTTTCTAATGTACTCTTTCCCTCTCCTTTCTCTCACTGCCAAAATCCATATCTCACCCACATTTTGAGTTTTTGCTTTAATTCTATCCATTACCACCTCAAAACCTTTGTCAATGTCTTCAGAAAATAGCTATATTTTGTTGGCTTCTTCTTGTCTCTACTGGAAACTCATCTTACTACCTCATTGATCTTGAGATGATCTTGCATGCATGTAAGGCAAAGCAGGCTTGATACATTGAGGTGGCATTTGACCTGAACAAGTAAGTGAAATATTGATCTTTGTGGCATGTGTTAACAGAAATTATGATGATTGATTAGGGATAGATTAAATGTGGTATAAGTGTTGAAATTGTGCTGGAAAATGATGAGTGAAAGGGTTACCTTTTGTTCTATTTTTGGATGCATGTCAACAGTAATTTATGGGTTGTTATATGTATGACTTAAGTTAGGATTTGAAGTATAATTGATGATGAATTTATGCTAAAGATACGTGTTATTGAAGTGTTTTCAAATCTGGAAAGGTTAGGACTACATGTATAATGGTATAAAGTGAATGGTAATGAAACAAATGAGCAAATTTTTGTCAGATTTATGTAACCAATATGGAAGCTAGACTGGCATGAAATGAAGTAGCTTTAAAGGACATGAATTCTGGAAAATTTCAAGTGGTAGTGATGTCTCTAAGTATGTGAAATTTGTGCAAAATTGAGGGAAGAAAGACAGTGCACGATCGTGGCTTATTACACAAGCTTTTATCATAATCGTGGCATACTCCCCCACGATCGTGGGCCTAATTCTGAAATGTTAATTTTAGCCTTGTGTACTTGTTGAACTAGCTGAGAAAAAGTCACTTTAAATTGGTTTATTTAGACTTGATTAAGGCTTGGAATGAACCTAGATTGTTGCTTGATTAATTGGTTAAGAACTCGATAAGTTTAGGTTGTTAATGTAAGTGGATAAGTCGACTTGTACATTTGGTAAGTCGACTTACACGTATTCAGCACCGCTAAGTCGACTTGTACATTGGGTAAGTCGACTTATGCATGTACGGTACTGTTTAATTGTGCCCTAAAGGCAATCCCCTTTAGCGCGTTTTATTCAAAAGTCGTGTGCAGACTTGATGAATAAATAAAGAAAGGCATATTTCATTAATTTGATGTTCATGAACATTGTTTATGAATTGATTTGATCTTTAAT
>JANZXV010338464.1:0-13288 GCA_027576455.1 Erythroxylum roigii | reverse complement strand
TACTGCTTTAAGATTGCATGAGAATCTTCTAATAGTTCTGAGTATGCATCTTGTAATTCACTAACTTTTGAATTTACTTCCTCATCACTATCTTCCTCGGTTACTAGACAAATATTTGCTTCTACTGATGCTTTTGAGTCAGTATCTAATTTGGATCAATCCATATCTTCCCAGGTTGCCATCATGCTTTTCTTTCCTTCTCTACTCTTCTTCGACTTTCTTTTTAGCAACGGACACTTAGACTTGTAATGTCCTGGCTTGTTGCATTCATAGCAAATGACAGACGTCTTCTCATTCTTCCCATCATCTTTGCTATTCTTTCTGAAGGAAGACTCTTTATTTCCTTCAGTCTTTTTTTTTCACATGCGTCTGATCTTCCTCGAGATAAAGGATAACTCATCATCTTAATCACTCGAATCATGATCTGATTCACTGGAATTGTCATTCTTAGATTCTTCAATCTTTGGTGCTTTTGATGATGAATTCTTCTTCCTTTGAATTTTGTGATTCTTCTGTCTGACCTTCAATACTTCCCTAACATGTGCTGATTATGGTTTCTTGTAAACCCTAAACCAGTTTTATCACTAGGGTGTCTATACTTCCCCAACATGTCATTCATTTTCTTTGTACCCTCAGTAAATGTTGCTAGATCAGCTAAAAGATTGTTAATCCTTAGCTTTAGCTGATTGATCTCTTCAGATCTATCTAAAACTCTTTCTTTTTTAATCTTGTCTATTTGTTTCTTTAAGCAAACATTCTATTTTTCAAACTTTCTACATATTTTTTCTTTAATAATTTATACTGCTTTAAGATTGCATGAGAATCTTCTAATAGTTCTGAGTATGCATCTTGTAATTCACTAACTTTTGAATTTACCTCCTCATCACTATCTTCCTCGGATACTAGATAAATATTTGCTTCTACTAATGCTTCTAAGTTAGTATCTGATTCGGATGAATCCAAATCTTCCTAGGTTGCCATCATGCTTTTCTTTCCTTCTCTACTCTTCTTCGGCTTTCTTTTTAGCAACGAACACTCAGACTTGTAATGTCCTGGCTTGTTTCATTTATAGCATATGACAGACGTCTTCTCATTCTTCCCATCATTTTTGCTATTCTTTCTGAAGGAAGACTCTTTATTTCCTTTATTCTTTTTCTTCCACATGCATCTGATCTTCCTCGAGATAAAGGATAACTCATCATCTTAATCGCTCGAATCATGATCTGATTCACTGGAATTGTCATTCTTAGATTCTTCAATCCTTAGTGCTTTTGATGATGAATTCTTCTTCCTTTTAATTTTGTGATTCTTCTGTCCGACCTTCAATGCTATTGATTTATCCCGTCTGGGCTTATCTTCAGCATCAAGTTCAACTTCATGTATCTTCAGAGATCCAAGCAGTTCATCAAGCTTTAGCACGTTTAAATCCTTGGCTTCTTGTACAGCTGTGACTTTTAGTCTCTATCTCTTCGATATACTCTTAAGATCTTTCGAACATAATCTTGATTGTCGTAAGTTTTGCCGAGAGCTTTAAGTCCATTGATGATGGTTTGGAATCTTTCAAACATCTGATCGATAGACTCTTCATCCTTCATCTTAAACAACTCATATTGATGTACAAGAATACTTATCTTTGACTCCTTTACTTGATTTGTACCTTCATATGCGATGGATAATGTATCACATATCTCCTTCGCAGTGTCGCATCCGTGAACCTTATCGTACTCACTTCTACTTAGGGCATAACTCAAAAAGAACTTGGCCTTCGAGTTCAGTTGGAATCTCGCCTTTTGATCTACATACCATCTAACTCATGGAATAGGATTTCCTTCTTCATCAACCGGTGTATACGGTCCATTTTCTATTATATCCCAAAGATCAATATGAGTAGACTCGATGAAAGGCCGCATTCTATCTTTCCAATAGTGATAATCTTCTCCATTGAATGCAGGAGCTCTAGTGACTGAAGCACCTTCAGCTATATAAATGTGTGATTCCGCCATGAATCTTTTATCCACACTTTGTTACGGTGGTTCTTGGACACCGAGCTCTGATACCAATTGAAGTAAATACATGTTAATACAGAGTTAATTTTAATATGCAAATGCACAAGAAGGGGGGTTGAATTGTGTATTCTTTTTTAATAATCCCCTTTTTGAAAACTTCTTCAAAACTTGCTTTACTTCAAAACTATCGAAAATCAGTATTATGAAAAATTGTAGTATAATTTCTAAGTGCTTTGTTTGAAGCAGTAAGAGTAATAGTTAAGAGTTGTGAGATAGTTGACACGCAGATTTATACTGGTTCACCCCAAACTGTGGGCTACGTCTAGTCCCCAGAGATCCTTCTGAGATTTCACTATACTTTGCAAAGATACAAGTATTCTTTTCTTCGAGCCTCATCAGGTCTCTTACAACAAGTATTCTTTTCACATTTAGCCTCTTCAGGCTATCTGCTTTTTTTCTTTCAACTGAAAGAGTTTTTGAGCTTTTGTTACAGATAATGATCGCTCTAATTTTCGCACAGTAAGATTTCTAACTTTTTCTTTCGAAAATCTCTAACTTCTCAAATTGCTAAACTTCTGCAGTCTTCAACTCCGAACTTTATTTTTATTCTTCATCTTCAACCGCTTCTTGATAACTGGTTACGTTCTGTAACTAACTCAAGCTGATTAGTCATCTGATGTAGTAATGGTTCTTCCGGCACTTCCTTCTGTCTGATTTTTTAACTTGTGCTTCCGTCTCACTTTTGGTTTTGCGCCTTCTGTCTCACTTTTGTTTTACGCGTCTTCTGTCTCACTTTTGTTTTGTACGTTTTCATCTTACTTCTGTTTTACACGTCTTCCATCTTACTTTTGTTTTGCGCGTCTTGCATCTGGTTTTCTATCGTCTATCTTTTAACTTTATACTTCCTTCTTATTCTTGTTTCATTCCTTCCGTCTCATATTCGTCTGCTTCCGTCTTTCGTTATTATTTGGTCTTCATCAAAATCATTGAACGTAAAGTCATTTTGACTTAACAGGAATCTAGTGAGTTTCAAATTTTGTGTAGCAGAGGGGATTTTCAATTTCATTATCCACGTGCCCGTGTGGTCTTAATCACTCATGGCTGCCTTATCATTATGGCTTCCTAAATTCCTTGTACAATTCTTCTCCAATTTAGCCAATTTTAGCTTCTTAACAACTCCAAATCTTTTAACCTCTGAAAACAATGTAACACAACAATCAGAATAATATCCATCTAATATGCTCCAAAACTAACCTAAAATGATATTTTAATTAATAACCTATCAATTGTACTAAACTTCACTTTACAAGTTCTCTAGCAAAGGTAAAGTGAAGGAGATATTGGACCATGTTTCCAGAGCCCAACCCCGGATCCATAAAACGAGAGCGTATTCCTATGAAATCTCCATAATTATTAACGGTTCATCTTGATACCAAACTGTTGGGTCTCGATTTTTTAGAGCCCCACTCTTTGAACTCGTGTAATACATTAAGGGTCTTACAGTCGAAAACCCTTCATTTGGAAGGAAAAATCCTTCGAAAACAAATGACGGGTTCATTGCGGTAAACTCTATGTTTTGTCGCAGCGAACAGACCGGAACTTCTGCTGAGACCCTTCAGGAAAAGTTCGCCTCGGTGAAGTTCTAGGATTAAGCTAGAATTGCTCTTGGGAACGGTTCGTCGCGGCCATCCTAGTGGCGTCACTGTGGCGAAACCCCTAAAACATCACCCAGACCTCCAACATCAGACAATGCTAAATGCACACACCATTCTCCAAATCTATAACAACTCTACAAAGATCATTTGAACACAAAGAGCTTCTTCAACTCTTCAACTCATTTCCAAAACAAAACTCCATATCATTGGAAAGCTAAAATGTTGCAATACGGAAAACTAATGCAACATCATTTCATAACAATTCAATATTTTCTGATCATAGTCTCTAATCTCTTTTCATTTAATTCATTTCTTACAACTAATTCTCATTATTCATAATTCCTATCTTTCTCCCATAACATCTCACTTATATATATGTAACAACAATTCATAATAAAAAATAATTATCTTAAATCAATAAGTTCCTTAAGTATACCTAATTTCAATTCAACCTCATCCATACACAATTTCATATTTCAACTTAACATCAAAAGTAACAATTTTTACAAATCTTTAATGGCATTTCAAGCCACAATACATCAATGTCTCAAATCTCCAAATACAAAAGTTACATAAACTAATGATCCTTGAAATGTGACTAAGCCTTGTATTTTACAAAAAATAACTTTAATTCCAAAATATGCAAATTTTGAACTAATGCCCTTATGCTCTTGATCCCACGATCCCTTATCACCTGAAGATGGGACGGAAATGGGAGGGTAAGCTTAAAGCTCATGGGTAACAAATTTATAATCAAGAACAAGCAGAAACCTTTTATAAAACTCATTGACATTGCACCTTTTTAAAACCATAGTAATTCCGCATTTAAAAAAATCGTAAAACACTTATTTCATGAAATTCTCAATTTGTCAAACAATTCACAATAGTACAAATCATTTATGCATCAATTTTGTCAAACATATCATGAGCTCATAAGCACTTCAGAATGGTTTGGGTGGATCCAAAACAGAACGTACTACGCATTTCCACATAATGGTCCTATATAGCCGTGAACAGAACGTACTATCGCAATTCCACTTAATGGTCTTGCGTAGCCATGAACTTAAGGGAGTCCATGAAGGAGCTCCATGCCACTAGCGGGCAGGCGGGAGAAGCCTTTTGCCAAAATGCATTTGAATTAACTTAGGAGACCACCACAAACCCACATAACATGTTTTTCGTGACTAGCAAAACATATTGCCCAAAAAGTCACCTTTTGGAAACTTGTTTTTCATGAGCATCAAATGTTTCAAATGCATTTCCTTTTTATAATTCATTCACAAAATTCATCTACCAAACATATGAAGATTTCTCAAATTATTCAAATAACAATAATGCAACATTTATAAAACAAAATGAAATCGTTTAATTCTATTGCTTTTGAAAACATAGTCATGGCTTATTAACTCTATCATAAACATAAAACCCACCTTGATTTCCTTGCTTAAAGACTTGCTCAAAGGTTCCTCACCCTTTGCTCCTCTTGTCTTCCTTGAATTCCTTTAACAATAGCCAAAAATTCTTTCAATAGGATTTCCAATTTCTAATCAGGTAAATGAAGAAATTTGATAATACTTTCTTCTAGAAAAATCCCATTGTTTTAAGTTTCTAATGACTCCAAAATCGTTCAATTTGGTTTAGTGATCTGAAAGTTATACCCCAAATATTTTTGGACTATTTTTATACTAAAACAATCTTTGATGCTTAAATTCCATCCGAAATTTTAAATTCTTAGATATTGAATTAAAACTCGATTTCTTCAGATCATTTGTAGCCCTATGTGTCTAGTTTACATCAAATTAAAAATTAGTCCATTGGGACATCTATAGAAAACATTATGTCAACAATACCAAAGCATGTTTGGTGGTGGAAAGTTCACCGCGGCAAGCCAAAAAGTTGGCCACAACGAACTTTTACGGAAACATACGTCGGGAACATAATTTGCTACATTTTCTAGTTTTTAACTCCCCACCTATCACATATAACTCATCTTATACGAAAACCATCTTTTCTACTTGATCGTGGCTCTGTCGTCCCGATCTAATTATCGATCATTGGAAACTGGTCAAAAATAATAAAAACCAAGGATTGTAGTATAAGATGCAACCTCGGGTCGTCTCACTTAATCAGAACTGACGAAAAAGGTTTAAGCTAGCTTATAGTCAAAAATGCAATTAAAGTTGATAAAAAGGGGGGTTTGTTTGTGATCAAAATTTAGGAAAATAACTAACATTAAAGAAAATTGTAAAAAGTATCTTTTTTGGATTTTGGGAATTTGGAATAAACAAAAGTTCAAACTATGATCAAATTGGATAAAAACATCTTAGTGTGTGAAATGGACAAGTTTATGCAAGTGGTCAATCGAGTTAAGCAGATCATCTATATCAAGCACAACTAAGCAGATAATGAGGATTAATGCAATCACCAAAAGACTTATACGAGACTTCATATATTGATCACCAAAGTTCTACATATAACAAGGTCCAAATCATAAAACATTGTTCAACACATGCTTAAACTATAAACTTGCATCTCTAACTATACTACCATAAACCCTAACTCGGCGATTTACAATAATATAATTAAATGTTGACAATGTAGATCACTCCCCTTTGAAGCCTTGGTGAACTCAAGCCATTGCTACATCTTCAAGAGGTCGGAAGCCTTTAGCTGTGCCTAACTCTGAGTATCTTCATCACTGTTGAAGTCCCGACGTTACTCATGGCTGCAAAGACTGACGGTGGAAGTGGCGAAGAAGTGATCGGCGATGATGGTGGTGGTCGGAGATGGAAAAATGATGGTGGCGGTAGGATGATGAGTGTTCGGTCTCTGGCTCCCGAAGTCGATATGTCTGTGTATTCTGTATTGTGTGTCCGACCCTTATGACCTAATTTGGAAAGATTTTAAAGTAAAGAGCTAGGTCGGGTCAGTACAGTGAGAGAGATTTCTATTTGGAGTCTGGGTATCCGTCTGCACGTCGCGACGAGTGAATTATTTGACGTCGCGACGTGCTGCTCTTGGTTGCTCGCCGCGGCGTGTGAATTATTTGGCGTCGCGACGTGCCGTTATCCGTCTATGTGCCGCAACGTAGAAATTGGCATACATCCCGACGTGTCTTCTTTTGGATGCGTCGCGATGTACTTGAAGGCTCACGTCCTGTTGACTTTCTGATGAGTTGACTCCCTTGTTTTTCTACAAGACAAAATAACAATTTGCAGTATCAATTGTCCTTAGAAAAATTATAATACAATTAATATCAATTTTCAACAATTTTACTAACAAATTAAAAAACAAATGAAATCACTATCAGGAACCAATTTAATCACAAAAATCACCAATTATGAGTTAAAAAGTACATTAACAATTATGAAAAATGCAGCCTATTTATAAGATAACTTGGGCTCAATCACTACTTCATTTTCAACTCAATATCATTCACAATTAAATCATAATCTATCTTTGATCACTAATCCAAAAAGAAAAAATTTGCCTATACCATTCAGCAACAACTTCCTACACATATTCAACTTCATTCCCACTTTTAACTATCACTAAACATGCTTCATTTAACAAATCAAGAAGGGTTAATGCTTATACTTACTTGTTTAGCTTCAAGGTCTTCAAACTTCTTCAAGATCTTCAAAACCCTAGCTTGTTTTTCTTCTTTCCTCTACTTCTCTTTCTTCTCCACTACTTCTCTTCTTTTTCTCTTCAATTTTGGTTTTTTCTCTTCTTCAAATACAAGACAACAACTCTTCTTCCACTTATACCTTAAATGAATGTGCAAAGCCCATTTTGGCCCTTCCCTCATACCTTATGTCTTAAGATGCTTTAGCGAATGAAAAAATTGCCCTTATACATATACACTCTTACAATTCAATTAAACTAAACCATATAATAAAATCCTACTAACATTGACTTAATAACTAACTCCACACAAATATCCCATAAAGACTTCATAATTTATTTAAATCATGCTTATCCCTCATAAAAAAATTAGGGGGCTAACCTTTCTCCCCCTTTTAAAAGAATTTTGTCCTCGAAATTCTTTTCAAATTGATTAGGGGTGCAGGATGTTCTTCTATTTCCCATTTAACTTCACCACTCAAATACTTTCTTTGCAATGACTGTAGTCAATAGACTCACTCAGTCTTTCAATCCCTTATTTGGTCATTCACTTTCTTAACTAGTTCCTCATTATGTTTCAGATCACTCACAACTTTTCCACTTCCTGTGTTGATGACTTCAATATCATATCATATCAATATTTCCTTAACACATTCATGTATATCACATTTCGAATCTAAGAAATCTTTTATCAGTAGCAGTAACTCATAATAATTTCATATAGACCAATTCTTATCGGGCTTAACTAATCCCTTTTCCTAACCTGAACACACCTCAAACTCCATGTAAGCACACCTTGTAAGGTGATACCCTCAGAGATAAATCATCTTTCACTTAATAATTCACATCACTTTAATATCAATACATTTAACTCTTATATCTATCTCACTGTATTCCATGTCTTTGGCGTGGATCCGCCTAATTCAATTCATTCATCTTTCTCGAATCACTTAATTTCTAATACTGATCGATTTCGCTTATCAATAACCTTTCCAATCAATTTGACATTCAATCATCAACACAAATCATGTAGCAAAAATATAACAATTTCACAATTCATTCCAAAAAGCAAATAAGGCAACATTGATAATGCAATTTAAATCATTAAATCTTTCTTGATTTGAAGAAAACAATGAGTGGCTTATTTACTCTATTATAAACGTGTACCTACATAACACATATAGTTCAAAATCTTGTTGCCCAACATGGCACATTTTCTTGAAAACTTGCTTTTCATAAACTTAATATGCTTGCAAAAATCATTTCCGTATACATAATTTCATAAACATGTATTCTTTAAAAAGAAACCCTTTTCAAAGTCTTTTCATCAACCATCATGTATCATTCTTCCTATTCAAACTTAAAATTCAAATCTGTTTTCAATCTCTCAACAAGATTCACAAACTCTGGATCCTCAATTTGTGATATACCAAACCCCACATACTATACTTCGTTTTACTCTAGTTCTGATAATCTCAATATCAAAATTCTATTTAATACATCTGATATAACACTTAGCCTTACTTGTAATTCCTCTCTTATACGATCATAGTCTTTCAGTATTTATATCAATCTTCTTAGGCTCATATTCAATTCTCTCAATTCAATGATTGCCTCAAACTTTTATGATCTGTACTTATATATATATACATTCAAGAGGTTTCTTTACATATACTGTCACCAAACTTCAAAATAATCATTAGTGTAGCAGCTCTAAATCATGTATCAAATCATCAGCTCATAGGACTCTAGTTGTCTCCATACATATGAAATCACTTTGATAACGATTGCGATGCTTAAAGTCAAATAGAACTATACATTGATCTCATATTCCTATGAACTCCAAACTATCAACTTTAAGACCATCAACAATTCGAACATTCAGTCACTTGATTTTTCATTCTTGGCCACTACATGATATTCTGGCGTATTCCTACTAGGATGTATAGCTTAAGTCACCATTTGTACTTTGCTACCAATCTCTTTGCTCAATCATCTATATCAATATACAAACTTCTCACACCATATCATTTTTCCTACTCGAACTCAAGATTCGTACTCATTTTCCAAATTCTTAGTAAGATGCACAATTTCTGAACCCTTAATTTGGGCTTTATTCATGTGAAACTGATCTTAAATTTTCAGGGACAAATCAATTTGCTCAAAATTCAACTCCACATTCTACACTTTTATTGCATTAGATTTGATGACCTCAAAATCCAAATTTGTGATACACTGTTATTGAATTTCCTATTCATTGCATCTGATTATACACTAGCTTTACCAGTATAGCACTCATTTATGCAATTAAAATCCTTCAAATAATTCTATTTATTGCCTTAGTCTCGTATTTAATTCTTTTCATCTCAGTATTGACCTCAAACTTTACATGATCTGTATACTGCAAAATGTTTCTGTACTTATAATGTCTCCAAACTTTCAGCACAATCACTATTGTAGCAAGTTTCGTTTCATATATCAAATAATCATTGAGGTTTCAATTATCTCCATACGTATGAAATCACTTTATCATACTGCAGTGGGTTTTATCCTTATCCCTTATACAAACATCATTGCATCCTATAAAATCTCTAAATCCAAACAATATGATTAATATCGGTGTTATAATTCCTTATAAATTCTCTTTACTTTCATCACTTATACAATTTACATGTTTTTCCTCAAATATTCAAACCATTCTTCCCAACTTTTCAAATACATTTAACATGTCATCAAATTTTTGCTAGGATCGCTTTAATCTTCAATACCATAGTACTGTCAAGGGATAAGTGTTAACTCAAACAATTTTTTTTTCAAACTCCATGTTTTCCTTTGATTAGTTATTGTAATTCCTTAAATAACTAATTCCTCAAAATTCTTCTTACATTCATCATTCATTTGGTTTACACAGTTCCCTCAAATGTTCAAAAGTATTCTTTTTTACTGTTCAAATACATTCAAGATCTCATCCATGATCATCACCACTAATTGATCTGATTTTACTTGGATCTCTTAACTTTCTACTACATGATACGATCGGGGCATTGATAACTCCAACAGATTCAACCCAAATTTCTTGTGCCCATAATTAATTCTTGCAATTCATCGAACTTATTCAATGCCTATTCATTCGTACTAATTCCTCCATCCATTTCAATTTATTTGAATACTTCACTTTCTATGTTGGTATCACATTCCTTAGATTCAATTTGTATCTCCCGAACATACTTACACAGAATATAACGTGAACCTATATACTCCTCAAATTCAGAATTCCATTCACATGATCCTTTACATCAAATATAATGCACACCTTGATCTTTATTGCTCTTAGACATCATTTCTGTCTTTATCAAACATACTAACACCAATTCTATTCTAGTTTTTCCAGGATTCACCTTTTCTAATGCTACATCATTTCATAATGAGTCAATTACCATATTGAGTGCATCTACCCTTCTCATTCGATTCTTCATCCTTTTCTTCATCTCTTTCATGCATAAGATTCCCATCTTATACGTGCCTTTAATTTTCCTATATATCATTTCATTCGTCTCATGTAAAGTCATTTATGACTATTTCATCTTCCACCTGTATATCCTCAATCAATTCGAAATTATCGGTGCATAATCATTATAAAATTCTGATCTCAATTCCACTAATATCTTCTTACTGCGGATCATAGCTCTTGTCGTGTTAATCAAACAAGGTTATGTTTTCTTTGCACTCTACTTGTACTTTCTAATCTCATCATGTATACTTATATCCCTATATTTCTCAGCAATCCATGGCGATTCATTCGTATCTATATCACTTTCAAAAATATAACACCGCAGTACAATATTGGTGTCATATTCAATAGTACATCCTCCAATACAATTGCATTGAATCATTATCTGCCATGTTTACCCATACACTATTTCTTCTTTCTAATTATCCATAACTTTCTTTTTTTTACTCTTAACAATTGCCTATGCGTATAACTCATACACAAGCGCCCATGTAAGATCATAATACTGGCGCGTTGATACCACAAATGTTGGACCCCGTTTTCGGAATCAAACCTCTTAACAAAATACCATCATACTTAAGCGTGGTTCCTTGTAATCTCTTCTTACTATGATACCAGACATATGCTGGGCCCCGTTGACCATAAACTGTGTGCATATTATTGCTCGTCGTATAACGTGAGCGTAATCCAAAACAAATCATAAAACTTAAAGCCTCATACTATTCCTATTTTCCTTTTTCCACAACACATACTACATATATCTAACCATAATTCGTATTCAAGACTTATCATCTCAAATCGATAACTTCCTCGAATATACTTTATTTCAACTCAACCATATATATATACGAATTCATACGTAATCCACTCAACATCATCCATACATGATTCATAATTCATTAACATCAAAGAATAAGCGTTCTTTACAAGCTGAAGCGACATGTCAAACCCCAATACATCAATATCTCAAATCTCAAAATATAAAAATTTCATGAACTAATAATCCTTGAAATGTTACTAAGCCATATAATTTACAAAAATAACTTAAACTCCAAAATAGGCAAATTTTGTAGTAACATCCTTAAACTCTTGATCTCTTCTTCATTACCTGAATAGGGGAAGAAAGGGGGGGTGAGTTGAGAAGCTCTTGGGTAACTGGTTTATAACAGATAACAAGCAAAACCATTTTCAAAACTCATTGCCTTGGTACATTTTCGAAAACATAGTAATTTCACATTTAAAAATCAAAAAACCTTATTTCATGAAATTCCCAATTTTCAAATAATTCACAAAAGAACAAATCATGTATGCATCAATCTTGTCATACAAATCACAAGCACATAAGCACATCAGAATGGTCTGGAAGGTCCATAAACAGAACGAGCTAGCATATTTCCCAAAAGAGTCCTGTGTAGTCGTGAACAGAATGAGCTAACACAATCCCATATAGTAGTCTTGTGTAGTCGTGAACATGAGGGAGTCTATGAAGGAGCTCCATGCCACTAGCAGCCAGGCGGGAGAAGCCTTAAGTCAAAGTGCACTTGACAACAGAATGGACCAGACCAAACCCACATAACATGTATTTCATAATCTTGTAAACTTGTATTGCCCAAAATGGCACTTCTTGAAAACTTGTGTTTCAGGAACAAACAATATTTCATATGCGCTTTCAAAACTTGATTTCATAAATTTTGCTATTCTCTTCAGAAATCACTTATAGAAATCTCTTTATAAACCATTACACAGTTCATGCAGCAAACATATAGCAGATTTCACAAATCATGCAAGAAGCAATAAATGCAACACTTATGATGCAATTTGAAATCATTTATGGCTCATTCATTCTATTATAAACATGAAACGCACCATAGAAATCCTTGCTCAAAGGTTCCTCACATTTGCTCCTCTTGCCTTCCTTGATTTCCTTTAACAAAAGCCAAAAATTCCATTCAATAGGAATTCCAACTTATGATCAAGTAAATGAAGCAATTTGATAATACTTTCTTCTAGGAAAATGTTCCCCATTATCTTAAGTTTCTAACGACTCCAAAATCATTCAATTTGGTTAAGTACTCTAAGAGTTATGCCCAAAACATGTTGGGAACATCCTTATGGTGAAACAATAACCTATCCTCAACTTCCATCCAAAATTTGAAATTCTTAAAAACTAAATTACAACTTCATTTCTTCATAAAACTTGTAGCCCTATGTCTCTAATTTACAGGGAAACAAAAATCACCTCAATCAGACATCTACAGCAAAAGTTATGCCTAAAATACTAAAGCCTTTTAGTGCTGAAAAGCGGCGCTCGCCGGGACAAGGAGCTGGGGTACGTCGCGGCGAGAAAATTGGTGTGCGTCGCGGCGAGGGCAAGTGCGCGCCGCGACGTACGACTCCAAAAACTCCCGAAACCCTGATTTTTCCAACATTCTTCAACTATACACTTCCATCTTTCAAAAATAACCCATATTAACCCTAAAACATCATTC
>JANZXV010338362.1:0-13300 GCA_027576455.1 Erythroxylum roigii | reverse complement strand
CTATTTAACCAAACAGGCCATTAGCGACTTGCCTTGCACGTCCTATGCACCCGATTCTACTATGGACGTTAATTTTGTGAGCCCCACAATGTTGAGAGGGGCGATGAGGTTGGTGTTAGACCCTCACTTTGTAGTGACCTTCACGATGCGTCTTAGATGGAAGGTTAGTTAGATTACACGTATGAGAGAAACATATAAAGATACGAAGGCAAATATGGGCGAGTAGGATCAAACTTGGTACAAATTTTAGTAGAGTCTTTGACCTTGTGAAGATTGACTCGATCCAGACTAAGGACTTAGGTCCATGCTCAAATGAATAGACCACGAAATGCACTCGGAGTGAATAAATTACCAAATGTATAGCAAAATTATAAAATATCAAGCAAAATATATCAAATATAGATGTATAATTATACTCAAATTAGCAGCTTTGAAATGAAGTATTAAAAAAGAGAATTATTAGGAGTTCAAATAATAGGCTTGGGATTGGATATAACTATTAAACTGTATCCAATACCATAACTACCTTTGTCAAGGGAAAAAAATGTGTATGGTGAAGAATCAACGCCTAAGATAACAAATAAGTTTGAAAAATACACATCTAAACATACACATAAATCATATACAGAAGCCACATCGATTAAAGCTCAATCTAAAAGAAAGCTTTATACTTTCATGTATAGCTCATAATCTAGGCCTATAACCTTTTATTTCTTAAAAAAAGAATAGGCACAATTTCTATACAAAGATACATAATAACATGCAATCTCACTCTTACTATTTTAGACCTCAACATCAAATTAAAGGTAGGCATCAAGCTTCTATTTATAATAAGCCTCAAGCATAATATCATGATACATGTTTACACTCCTTATAAGAACCAATACAATCAAAGAAATATGCCTCATATATACAATTATGCTAAATGTCGTCACTATCTAAAATGGAAGGAATGCATTCATACACCAAACTCATAAGGTTCATTATTATAGAACCAACCCATTATTCATATAATCGGTTATATCATTTTTATGGAAAATATAGGTACATTAACAAATTTTATTTCACAAAATAAAACTTATGGATTAAATCCTTAAGGAAGTGGGTTGAAAAGAAGAAGTAGATTAAATAATTAAGGATCTAAGCTCCATTTAGGTATTTAAAACATATTAATTATTTTGTTTTCTAGGCCTATAAGAAAAAAGGAATAAATAACATATGGATAATAATGCTTAATGAATATGATCGATGATGTATCTCAATTTTAACTCTTAGAGACAAAGATGGAGGATTCATCATATTTAGAGACGATGACAAAGGTAAATAATTTGTATTGGAAAAGTTGGTAAAGAAGATCATACTAGTATTGATAATATATTTTAATTGATAGATTAAAGAATAACTTGTTAATTATGAGTTAATTATATGAAAAAGATTATGAAGTATGTTACGGAAGATTACGCATCATATCTGGAGTAGTTGACAATAGAATTGCATGTTTTGGAAAGAGAGAATGGAATATATATATATATATATATGAAGTGCCTAAGGTTTATTAGTGAAGATGCATGATTTAGTTAAGGAGGCCTGGAAATGTAATCATGGACTTTATCTTCAATCTTAACTACGAGCAACTTTGTTAATGGACTTCTAAGGAATTTGAGAGAGATAGGATTTCTAAAGCTTTTCAAATGAAAATATAGTTCAAAAGCTCATTCAAGAGCAAAAATTTAATAACTTCCATTAGAATTTTTCAATTACTTGATGTAAATTTGTTTTGTCTAACTAGAGTTACTAATCTAGGTGCCAAATTTTATGATTTGATCATAGTTAATGACTTTTGTAAATTTTCATAAGTCTATCAAAGAATAATGCATGATGGATTTTTCAAATTTGTAAAGAGACTTCAAAAGAAAGGAACTCTTTATTGTATCGATTAGAAGTGACCTTGGTAAGGGTTTTAAGAATGAAATGTTTAAAGCATTTTGTAAAGATAATAGTATTTTACACAATTTTTCTTCTCCAAAAACCCTTCAACAAAATGGAGTTTTTGAAAGGAAAAATATGACATTTCTATAAATAACTAAGACCATGATAAATAAGTCTGATCTTTCTAAGTATTTCTGGCAGAAATCATGTCTACCACATGATATATTTCTAATAAAGTCCACATAATCGACTTTAGATAAAAGATCTTATGAGCTTTAGCATAGGAAGAAGCAAAAATTAGTTGCTTCAAAGATTTTAGTTGTAAATGCTATATTTTGAAAACTAAAGATAACTTAGGGAAGTTTGATTTATGAGCATGTGAAGAAAATTTTCTTAGTTATTCTTTAACTAGAAAAGTATATAGAGTGTTTAATAAAAAGTCTCTATAGAAGATCGAATTTGGATAAAACACCTTATAAGCTTTTGAATCGGAAGCTTCTAAAAATTAGTTACTTCAAAGTTTTTAGTTGTAAGTACTATAGTTTTAATAAGAAAGCTAACTTAGGAAAGTTTGATCCAAAAGTAGATAAAGGAATTTTTCTTATTGATTCCTTATCTAGAAAATCATATATTGTTTAATAGGAATAGTCTTGTTATTTAACAGTCTATGTGTGTTGTTTTTGATGAATCTAACCCTCTTGAATTCGAAAAAGATCTTAAAGCTGATGATGTAGGTTTATCCGAGGAATTAAAGAAATTAGTCATTAAAGAAAACAAGATTGACTACCAAGACACCTTATATTAGCATATTGTTAGACCAAACGAGGCAGATAAAAAGGATGAGAAGCTTCTAAGAGATTGAAAATTTAAAAAAAGAAACCATCCTTAGCATCAAATGAAAGGTGATATTCAACAAAAGGTAATCACTATATCTCATTGTAGAGACTTATCTCATCTTGCTTTTATTTCTCAATTTAAGATTAAGACAATAGAAGAAACCTTTATCATGAAAATTAGGTTCTTGATATAAATGAAAATTTCAACCAAGTTGTGAGAAGTAAGATGTAGATTTTAATACCTAGACAAAGAGATCACCAAATAATAGGTGCCAAGTAGGTTTTTAAAACCAAATTAAATGAATTGGATATCATTGTGGGAAAAAGAAGATATATTGGTGGTTAAAAGGTATGATTAAGAGGAGGGCGTAGACTTTAAGAAAACTTTTGCCTCGGTAGCTAGGTTAAAGGCTATTAGGTTATTAATTGCATTTGAATCTTACATGAATTTTAAATTGTTTCATATGGATGTTAAACTAATTTTTAAATGGTTTTATTCAAGAACAAGTTTAATTTAATGAAACTCCTAGTTTTTAAAATCATGAAGCACTAACCATGTTTACAAATTCTTAAAGGCCTTATATGGGTTGAAATAAGCTCATAGAGTTTGGTATGATAGTTTAAGTAAATTTCTTTTAGAAAATAAGTTCATTAAAGACAAGATTGATACATTATTTTGTATTAAAAAGCATAAGCATGAAATTTTAATTTTTCTAGTTTATATTGATGATATTATCTTTGATGCTACTAATGAAATCATTTGCAAATAATTTTCCAAGTTTATGATTAGGGAATATGAGATGAGCTTGATAGGAGAGCTCAACTTCTTTTTTGAACTTACTAACTAGAATTGAAGACTCGTTGTAATGTACATTCACTTAGTAATGAAAAGTATTTAATTTAAAAAAAAACTTCTTTCTCGAACTACAAATCAAGCAAATGAAGTAGGTTTGTTCATTAATCAAGAAAAATACACAAAAAAACTAATTAAAAACTTTAGAATTGTTCAAGTCAAACCATTAAAGATACCTATGAGCATATAACAAAGTTGAACAAAAATGAATAGGGCAAGCTAGTTAATGTAAAGCTTTATTAAGGTATAATTGGTGATTTACTTTGTCTTACCATAAGTAGGCGTGATATTATATTTAGTGTATAATTATATATTAGATTTTATTCAAGTCCTAAGGTTTCACCTTCTAGATGTTAAGTGTATACTTAGTGTAACATCTCCTATTGTAACATCTCTTATTGTAACATCTCATTACCTGCAGGGAGGTTAGAATAGTAAAAATGAGTGATTAATGAGAGCATAGAATTTGCATTTTTCATGCTCATGCATAATATGACATACTCATACACATAAATAGTGAAATTTTGCACATGAAAATAATTGTACATGCATTCATAGATAATTCTGGGTATAATTGAATTGAGATGTGATTTTTGGGATTTTTGGGAATTTTGAATATATTTATATTGGAAATTTTATTGATTAGTGGAATTGTTGGATTTTTTGAATTTTGGTGAATTTAGGAATAATTTTCAGAAAATTTTGGAAAATAGGAAAAGGAATCAAGAATATTGGAGATAATTGGATTGTAAAGATGAGAGTTGAAGAAATTAGTTCAAAAGGAACTTGGTTAGAGTTAGACATTAAGAAAGTGACAAGTGTCACTGAATTAGTAAGTTGCCTTTATAATTTTTTCTGGGAGTGAGTTATGATCTTAGAGAGTTAAAAAGGACTAAGTTATATGTCTAAGTGTTATTTCGTAGTCACCTTCTTCAAATTTCCTCCCAATTCACAGAATTTTTCATCAAATACCTTCCAAGAGTTTTCTTTGTTTTTCCATATCCCACTCCACTTCCACAGTGCTAATTGTGTCTTCTACCCTAACAAAAACCAGAAGTTGGCCATATTATACAATGGAATATGTGAATTGCGTGAAGTTTAGGGCTTTGGAATAGTTGAAGATCTTGGAATCTTTAACAAGTAAGTATTGAGTGAATCCTTTGGAGTTGTGGATTTATGAAATAAATTTGATAAATTCACTATCAGTTACATGAACATGGGATTTACGTGTATATTCATGAACACTGTGTTAATGGGTTAAAAATTGTGGATATAGTGTTATTTAGTATTTGATGGATTATTAGTGATCAGGTGATGTAAAAATAATTTTTGGAGTTTGAAATAGAAATGAAATGGTGTATAGGATTAGTGTAGAAAATTATAGTATGAAAAGGTGTTATGCTGATATGCTCTGTTTTCTATTCACTGTGCATGTATATATATGTGTGCGTGTACATGAGTAGGTGAGTTCCTTAGAGATGATCAAGAAAATGATTTTTGAGTTGAAGAGTAATCGTAAAATGATGGTCTGAGATGGGAATGAGTGTATAAATGAAAGTTCAGAGGAAAATAGAGAATTTGTACAAAAGTTGAAAATGCAGAGAATGGTGGCAAAACATGAATAGGATAAACCATTGATTTTTGGCTTTCAATGATTTTTGACTAAATTTGCATATTTAGGGGTAGTATGAATTTATGGTGAATGAGTTGAATGAAATGGAGTAAAAAGACTAGAAATAAAAATTAAAGTGTTGGATTTGTAATGGAAGTCATCTGAGAAGTTTATTGAAAATAAATAGTAGAGAGTTAAATTTTGATCTGAACTTCCATGAATTTACTGTACTAATTTAGATATATTTTGACAAAATTTTCTTTTAGCTTTCCATTGATATAAAGTTTGTAATTTTTGAAATTCTGGATCAAAAGTTATGGAGTTTAAAAGTTGAGATTTCGGTGAAGAAGAAGTGGAAAGGCACCGTCGTGCTAACTTTTGAGGTTTTAGGCAAAATTCACCGTCGTGCAGAAGCACGATGGTGACTTTTGAGTATAGCGAAAATGCACCATCGGTGACTTTGGAGATGAAGGGCAATTTGCATCGTCGTGCTTAAGCGCGATCGTGCTTTTGAGATGTTTTCCCTTTACTGAACAATCTTGCTTCTTTGACATAACTTCTTCTCTAGACATTCAAATGACTTGGTTCTTAAACCAATAGATTCCTAACACATTTTTCTATCTCTCAACAAAAAGTTTTAGCATTCTAAATTGATCTAAAAGAGATTGATCAAATGAAAGTGTTGGAATATGTTGGAACAGTGTAAATAGGATTATTTTACTGAACATACTTCAATATTTTGATTATATTTGGATCTATAGGATTCTAAATGAAATGATTTTTGATTTCAAGTAAATTAGATATACAGGCTTACAAATTTCCTTTAGAAGTAGAATTGATATCCAGTCTCTAAGATGTTCAATTTCTAGATGGAAGTTGTGCATAATATACTATTTTTGAATGAAAACAACCCGAAATGTTTGAGGTATATCTTCCAAATTACTGAGCCAAATTGAATGATTTTTATGTCAATAGAAATATAAGACATAGGTGAACACTTCTCCAGAAGAGAGTATGTTCAAATTACATCATTTTCACTTTTTGATTGAACGTGAACTATAGACCCAAAAGTGTGTCTTGGAAAAATCTGAAAGTAATCCAATGAGAAATGAATTATGTTTTCAATGGTTTTAGTGAAGTATAAACGTAAGTATAAATTATACTTAGATGAGTTTTGATATGAGAATGATTTTGTGATGAAATTGATTGAAAGATACCAAGGATTGTCATGATAATGCATTGCACATATTTCATTTCATACATGTGCATTATTAAACACTTATAATTGTGCAAATTGTGATATATGTGTATGTTATTTGATATAGAGGACCAACTGAAACGTCAACCTTAAGACGTTGTCAGAACTTCCAGGCATTAGCTTTGGGAGCAACTTATGAGTAACCTAGATGGTCTCACTTAATTACTTGTTTGCTTAAATTATGTTTGAAATGACTGAATGAATGTGTCTTGATTGTTGATTCCGGACAATGAAGGTACGATGACTATGATATCGGAATGTATATTGAAGTGCTGCTTGAATGTGAATGTGACGAACTATGTGCTTCATATTATGATTAATGGATTGTGATAGATGCATTCCGTACATAAATGCACAATCAGATAATGGCAGTTATGACCTGAATAGCCACCGAAAAAGAGCTTAAAGCTCAATGTGTGAAAAAGAGCCTCGAGCTCAGAAAGTGATTAAGAGCCTAAGACTCACTATGTAAAATGAGCCCTGTATCCTCATCAGATAAGAGACAGTTATCAATGAGCCCGGTATCCAAAATAGATACGGGATAGTTTATGAACTCGTTCACAACAACGTAATAGTTGGAAAAGAGTCTCATGAGCGTTCCATATGCATTTTTAACAAGTATGTTGATTGCTTGAAAAGCCAAATTGATTCGCTCTTAAATGTAAATGTGATATGTGATACTTATGCAAAAATGAAAAGTTGTGAATTATGTGTTATGTGAAATGTTGTGTTGCATAAATTGAGTGAACCATCAACGATGGATACCTCATTGAGTTCGTAAAACTCACCAAAATTGCAATGTTGACTTTTCAGAATCGAGAGACGACTCTAGCTACTGAGAGGTTTTACCAGCCATGTAGATTGTGATTTGGGAAGAGAAATCATGACTTAAAGGTCGGTCGGCTGGAATTTTTGGACAAATCAGACAGATTTTGTATATTTTCCTCTTTCACATAGCACTTTTGTATTAGGCTATGATGATATACATGTAGGGAATGTTGAAAGACACATTGTAGACTTTCGGTTTTTATGAAATGAAATGAGGAAAAAGTTGGTTTTTAAAATATTGTGAGTTTCTTATGATGCTTTATAAGTGAATAAAGATATGATGCCATGTGAAGTGAATGTAGTGATTGATCGTAGCGCACCATTATCATAGGATATGTACTAGAATATCCTAAGGGTGTTTCGGTATGTACCCTATGGTAAGGGGACGCTACACTTCGATACCTATATGGTACCTCATCATTAGGGACCTTGGTATCCCAAAACATAATTTTTTATTTAGATACCTGGATGTGGATTATACATGTAATCTGTTAAATAGGAAAAGCACAACCAACACTTGTAAATTTTTATTTATGCATTCGATCAAGGTCTAGAGAAAAATAAAATTCAATTGCTTTACCAACTACGAAATCCGAATATGTTGTGGACAAAAGTTATTATGCACAAATTATATTGCATAGAAAAAAAATTAAAGACTTTAGTATGAATCTTATCAAGATACGTATTAGGTGTTACAACACTAATTCTATATTCCTTAAAAAGAACCACGTTAAACACTCAAAAACTAAGCATATATAAACTAAATATCAGTTTATTATAGATCATATGCTAAATGGAGATATTAAACTCAAATTGATGAAATATTACACCAATCGACTGATATTTTTACTAAACCGATAAGTGAGGATAGGTTTTGTATAATTGGGAGAAAATTAGGTAATGATTGACGAGAACTATATACGATAAGGATCCCTTTGCATGTCCTAACTCATCTTTATTAGTACTTAGTTGATCCATTAAGTGTTTTAATGTTTTAGTTTAAGTTTTGAGATTGATTATTAAGTTTTTATATCAAACTATTTGACTTGTATTATAGTGTGGTTAACCAATGCCCTAAAGAATTTTTTTCTATTTAGTAAGTTTTTCTGTAGTTTGCTCACTTCTTTTATTAACTACTTAATTATATTGATTGATTAGTATCTTTTAGTGGTAAACCATTGTAGCTTTTTTAAAAGTAATTTTATTGACCAATATAATGTTTTAAAACAATATAAAATTACAAATTTCTTCTCTCTCTAGAAATTCCTCACCGTATCTTACTTGTAGAAACCCACCTTCTCACCACTTTCAAACATCCACCTTCACCCATTTCATCTTCTTTTTGCCAAACATAAGAAGGATTTTTGGAGCATTTCATCGTCACCCACTTCTTCATGTTTTGAAGTTCTCTGGTGACTATTCTCTCTCCTCTAGCATCCCTTTGGCAAATCTCAGGCAACATTAGTAGCTTATGAGGAGTCCTCTACATTATAGGATTCAAATTTATCAACATCCAACCTCAGGTCATCCAATTTTATTTAAGGTAAAAACTAAGGATGTTTTTCAAGAATTTATAATTTTTCCTTAAATTATTTTTTAATTTACCTTATTTTCATGCATTTAAATGTGTTTATGCATCCAATTCCATAAGATTGCATTTAGCTTATATCAAATTACAAATTGGGTAAGTTATAGTTTTATAATGGGTTTCTTCAATTACTTTTTTTAAAATTTAAAATTGAAATTATATTATCTTAGCAAATGTTATTACATAACTCTTTACAAAGAATCATACTAGCTACAACAAAACTAGGTAACTATTACTCCATTATATATAGATGAGTTATAGCAAAAAGCATTACAATGACCATTTCCTTTTTACTTCATATGTAATTAATCCTTATTTATCATTAGCAATAATAGCTGCTTGGACCCAATTCATAATATGTTCTCCAAGTTGCTGATTACTCACTTCCACACTTTTAGAAATTCTTCTCTCCATATAGAGTAAATGTGTAGCACCTCACTCCCGCAATGACTCGAACCCGACATCGAAGGTGATATCCGAGTCCATACCCCGCGAGGGTGGCGTGCTAGAGCACTTAATCAGTCAGAAATCGATATACTTTTTTTTTGAAATCACAACACAATATATGCAGAAATCGATACTTAAATTGGGCTCACGACTATTCATAAATATTTTCAAATTAACAAAATTTTCAATAGCCATTCGGTCCCTTTCACAAATATAAAACACTTGAGTCATTTCAAAACACAAAGTTAAACAAAAAGATGCAGAAAATACAATTCACTACAAAATAGGGAAAACAAATGCAGACGCGAACTAATCCCGACCTCTATTTTTCACTTGAATGCTGTAGATATACTCCCGTTGACCTAACGGGATATTCTTCTGAGTCCTAAAAAATATTTGCAAATTTTGGGTGAGCTTTGCGAACTCAATGAGTGACAATCATCGATGGCTCATCCAATCACATAACATATAAGTCACACATCCCACTTTAATTCACATTTCACATTATTTCACATATTCATATTATTTCACATTCACTACACTGAATCATTCATATTATAAATATGCAATGCACATGAGACTCACTTTTCATTTGTTACTTTGTTGTGACCGAGTACCTGAACTGTCCCGTATCCATTGATATCGGGCTCATTATCGGTACTGAACATGTATAAGTCGAGTTGTATAAACACACAAGTCGACTTACACTAACAGCTCATTGATAACTTTCCTATATAGGGCTCATTGATAACTATCCCATATAGGGCTCATTCAGAAGCGCTTTAAACTTTCTACTCAAGTCACAACACCTTTATCTAAGCATGCATTTTATGAAATGCATCACATACTGATCATATCTTATCACATATGATGTTAAATCAAAAATTCACATTCATCGGACCTAAGCCCGACATTCGACTTTCCTGAGAATACGCATAACATGCAGAATTTCACAATAGATCAAAACACTTCCAATACATGCATGATCACGCTCTACTTCGGAACTGAGTTCGGCATTTAATAACCAAGCCATGTATCACATTATCATTCATATACAACTTCTCATTTAGAACACAGTGATCATCACATTAAGTACACATAGTTCAAGTAGCACTTCAATATTCAAATAACATATCACATTCATCGGACCTTCTATCCGGAAACCCAAATACACAATCACATCTATAATTATTCATAATCACTCAATTCATAACATAAACAAAACAAACAATAAAGTAAGACCATCTAGGTTTACTCACAGTACGCTCCAAATTCTGGGAGAGCCTGAATGCGGACACTTGACTTGCACAACCCATGTATGCAAAACACATATTTCACACTCATCAAAAAAATTGCACATCCATAAGGATTTATTTATGCGCAATTGCATAAATGGAATATGTACAATGCATGCTCAATGACAATCCCAGGTATGTTCTAGAACATATTTTATGCTCATTCCTATTTAAAATTCATGTATGTCTCATTGAACTTAGACTTACACTTTATTTGTACATGATCAATCTAAATCCTCCTTTCAATCTTTACCCTTTTTATAAGCTCACACCTTAAAACACTTGGTTACTCTATATCATAACTCAATTTCTCATCATCTATTTTCTAACCTCACATGATCTCATAATATCCAATTCCCATTCATAACTTGGCAATTTAAACATATGTACACATTTAGGCACATTGCTCATTTACACAATATCCATAAATATATTACCCACCTAGTTTGCTTGCAAAACTCCAAGTCAAAATTGTCTTTCTCCTTGTTCTTGGGTAGGATTCTCTTGGTTTCCGAAAACAAACAAATCTCATTCAATAGGAATCCACTTAAAAATTCCACAATGCAAAATCACTAAAATTGATTCTAGAAAATTTAAACCCAAGCATTTTCTAAACTCCATAAACTAAAATCCTTCCAAAAAAATCCAAAAGAGTAAAAAAGATCTTACCTCGATTCTTAACTAAATGAAGAGATCTTTAGCTCAAATGGAAGCTCTTTCCTTCCTCTTCCTTTTTCTTTTCTTGATCCACCTCAAAAACTTTCTTGAAGATGAAGAAGAGTTAAACCCTAGCTCAACTCTCTTCTTTTCTCTCAAACCCCCAACTCTCTTTCTCTTTCTTACTCATTTTCATAAATCACTGCTGCTTATCCTCCCATTCACATTTTTCTTCTTCATATATAAGCAAGGCAACACTTCTTCTTCCAATTATGCCCTTGATGATTGAGAATTGTCCGATTTTCCCTTCTATTTATGCCTTATGTCTTTTATACTTAAGTGTCTTGCCTACAGTACCCTTAAATATTCTAACATAATACTTTCTTCAGAAAAAATATCCCCATTGTCTTAAGTTTCTTATGCCTCCAAAATCATTCAATTTGGTTCAGCGATTCAAAAGATATACTTCAAACATTTTTGGACTATTCTTGTCTATAATAGTGTACTATGCACAACTTCCATCTGAAATTTAAACATCGTAGAGACCGAATTAGATTCCAATTTCTTCATACCATTTATAGCTTCATGTCTCTAGTTTTTCACAAAACAAAAACCATCTCATTTGGATCAGTAGAGCTCCAGAAATCATCAAAATACGAAAGGATATTCAGTGCAATAACACCAGTTTATAATGCTTAAGAACATACTCACTGTACCTGTTCCAAGCTTTTCACTTAATCTTTCTCATTTCATTTCAAAAGGCTAATATTTTTGGTAGAGAAGTAGAGCGAAGTATTACGAATCTAATGGTTCAAGAATTAAGTCATTTGGAGGTCTAGTGAAGAAGTTATGGTCAAAAGAAGCAACTATGTTCATATCTTTTACATCGTCTTACTTTTGCAATCATCTCACTTTCCTTTTGTCTTAGTTCTATCATCTCATTTCTATCATCTCATTTCCATCGTCTCATTTCTATCGTCTCATCATCTCATTTTTATCGTCTCATCTCTATCGTCTCATTTCTATCGTCTCATTTCCATCGTCTCATTTTTTCCTCCAGAACGTCTCCACTTATAAGGATCATAACAAAAATTTCATAATATATACCATTGGAAAGATACAAGAAAGTTCTACAAATTTTCAGAGCTACTGTTGGGACCCAATCTCAAAATCAGACCCTAACCAGAAAACGAACGAAAAACGGAAACGAAATGAGAAAATTCAAAGCAAAAACAAACGGAACGAACGAATCGAATCACTTTGGTCACCAAAAGTCCAAAGCAATAAAAATCGGAGGTGAAAAGCGAAACAAAGCGAAACGAAGAACAAATTAACGGATCATAAATTGAAGTCCAAATCCGACATCCGACATCCACGAACAGAACCTTTTCGAAACAACGTCTGTTAGCCCCGAATTTTTTTTATGTTATTAAGCATGATTAAAGGAAATTAGAGCATTAATAAATTAAATTAAGTTATCATTAATTAACATGATAGCATTAATTAAGTAGGTAGCATGAATTAAAAAGGGAATTAATAAAGTTAGGTAGTATGAATAGATGAATTAAATGAGTTAGGTGTTAAGAGTAAATGAGATTAAATGTGTTAGTTGGGTTTAAGTTTGAAAGAAGTGGGCTTGAGTTGAGAATGGAAGAGGATTTAGCATTTAAAGGTTTTATGGACTTGGGCTTTGGGCCTTGGACTTAAGTGATTTAAGAAGAGAGGAAGAATAAGAAGGAAAGGGAAGTAAGTGGGCTTTGGGCTTGTTGGGCTTAAGTTAAGTTAGAGGTATAAAAGAAGAAGAAGAGAAGAAGTTGTCTTGCTATTGGGAGAAGAAAGAAACGAAATTGAGAGAGGGAGAGAGTGAGAGAATGTCGTGAAAGGGAGGAAGGAAGAAGAAAAAGAAGAGCTTTGCTAGGGTTGATTTTTCCAAGAGTTTAAGTGGTTGTTTGAAGTTAATCCAAGAGGGAAAAAGGTAGAGGAAGGCTTAAGCTACA